>APFE030846179.1:8539-31230 GCA_000404065.3 Pinus taeda
ATAAATTCAATGAACATAAAAATGCTTTGGAACCTAACACACAACATTTAGAAGTCTAGGCTAGAGACGTATTCCAGCATCGTAAAGCCTGGTAACTATCGCTTTCATCGTAGGTTGGGTGATTTGTCCTCTTTGAGACAACAAGTGCCAGTACGAACTTGTGCTCCCATGTACCGCCGAGTACATATTGGGAGACCACAATAAGCTATATCCTTTATGCTTAGGAAGTTGTGTTTGCCGCCCTATCGATCACAATGCACTGTACACAGCATTCGGGAAGATTGACTGCCATACCGTAAAAAGTATTCGGCAGTTTTGCGATTGGTTTGGTAATCCCTCTGTCTAGATTTCCAGAGTAGTCTCTTTCATTCATTTTCAGACTCCTTAAAGGAAAAGGTCCATATGAGCACTTTTCACTTCAGGCTCATTAAAAATCGAAGGCAACTAGAGTCATCTTTTGTTTTTTCTCGAATCTTAAAAATTGAAAAAGCAAGTTGTGTCAAAGCATCTAAAATTCATTAAATTCAGAATCATTATTGCCCTTTATCTTCAGTTGATCAAGTAATCTAGAATCGTGTAAGAAAGTTAATCGAAACCTCGTCATTCGCGAAGACTTACGAGTCAACCGTCTTTGACTCCGGAATGAAACTATTCTGAACAAAGTGAACTCGTTTAACCAGATCAAAGTCCCCTGGTTTGGTTGGAACAAGTGTTCCAGCATCCTCAGAGACTCCAGTTACTATAACCATTTCTAGTATCCCTGCCTCTACAGAAGAAATTCCACAGCCACAAGAGGACATTAGAACTGATCCTAGTGTAACGGTAAACACTTCTAGTCCTAAACTAGCTCTCATATAGCTGATTCAGAAGGTGTTATTCCCCAAACATCTGTTGCTGCAGAATCTATACCTTCTTCGGCACCAGAAATATTTTATGGACCTGACAGTCTACCTCTCCCACCTGGTTTGATTGTTATAGAAGAGATTGTGGAGGATCCTTCGTCCAGTACTCCATTGCATTTTGGAGCCAGGATCACCCTATATCCTTCTTCATCAGAAGTTAGTCTCCCTTCATCGCAAGTTCCTGTAGAATCGCTAGGAAATCTCTTGGATAGACTAGATATGTTTGAACAACCGTCGACATCTAGGACTATGTCATATGATGCAGTAGCAGCAGAACCTCCTACTGCTACTCCAAAAATGTTCGCCGGTATACCATCTGTCCCAACTAGCTCTCAACCGCTAGATGGAGTCCATCCAGGGACTATTTCGACAGTATGTTCCATTTTCGTTTGTTCATCCGGAATAATATCTAGAATCTCTCATGTTGAGTTTCAACAAATTGATCCTTCATGAAAGTGTAAATTTGGGCAGTTCTGTCCCCAAAGGCCAATTGCCCTTTTGAGCACTGGATTGCCACCATATGGGGGCCAGTATACCCTTTCATTGTTTCCTCTGGGAGAACAACCATATGGGAGTTCACAACAGAATTCGGGTCATGCTAGAATTACATCCAGCGGTTGGGTGCCAATACTGCCTCAACCACCAAGAGTTGTATACTCGATGCAAGAAAGCCTACCTATGTCAAATATCCCCACTAGATCGGCCATTGTGATAGTGTCGCAAGTACAAGCGTTGCCTGTTGTATGCCAACCTCAAGTTTCTCAGGTTGCAATACAACAGCCTCCTGTCTCCACGACACAGCCGCAATCACCGATTAGTGGTTCCCTAACCGGAGCGACCCAGGTTCAAACGGGTACTATTACGCCTCATCTTGGTCAAATAGCCAATATTGGACAACAGCAAATGGTTTCACAACCATGGCTGGTGCAATATCAACAACCGCAATTCCAACAAATTTACCAAGGATCTGAGCAACAAATCTTTGCAAATAATGGGCAGCCGTATATTCAAAACGATCAACATCAATCATTTCATAATAGTTATGCCCATCAACCATACCAAAGTTATTAGCATCAAATGCACTATGCTGGTATGCAAAGACCCACTGCTCAAGTGATCCCATCTTATCCTGGGTATGCTTTGCCAAACCTGAATAAACAGTTGCCCTTCGTGGCGACTTTAGAGTTACCGGATCTAAATCGGCTAACAAACGATCCAATTGCCTATGCCCCTTGGTGTTCGGTGATTCCTCACAAACTTCCGTCAGATATTCCTCAATTTAATGGAAATCCGAGTGAAGACCCGTCGAATCATGTGATGACCTTTCATCTGTGATGTTCATCCAACACTCTCAACGATGATTCGATTAGGCTTCGCCTTTTTCAACGAACGTTAACGGGTTTGGGAGCAAAATGGTACATTGACTTGCCAAGAGCTTCATTTTATAACTTCAGCACCCTTCCCACAACCTTTTTAACCCATTTTCAGTTACCCATAAGGTATGAAACAGGAACAAAGCTTCTTACCAATTTCAAACAAACGAAAACCACCCACATATATGATAATATTCATGAGTGGTGGCGTCATCGTAGAATGGTAAAAAAATATGTTCCTGATCAGCTGTTAGCTGAATGGTTTATTAAGTCATTGTTAACTTCTATAATAGAAGATGTGGCAAATGGATGGGTCGTCACTGAAGAGCAAGTCATTGCTCGTGCGCAATATCTAGACTTGATCTATACTCAGTCGGGCACGCTCTATGACAAAATCCCTGATGCTCCTAGACCGGAATTTTTCGTTCCTCCTCCTCCTAAATCAAACAAGGACTCTCATGCCAGCGATGGCGTGACAAGTATGACAAGCACGAAATTGAAAAAGGCTACATCTAAGAAAGCCCGTAAGATTTCTGATCAAAATGCAAATGAAGAACTTCTTGCCTTGGAGGTAAACGCTGTGTCGACTGAAAAAGGAAAAGAACCAAAGAAACCAGGAGGCAAGAAGAAAAAGAAAGGGAAAAAGAAGAATCAGGAGGGGACGTCTCCTAAAAAATCTTCTGCAAACCCTCCTGGGCAAAGGAAGCCCCCTGCGGGGTGTCTGATATGTGATGAGGATCATTGGATGAGAGATTGTCCACATAAAGCTGAAGTTAAGAAACTCTTTAAGATTTCAAAAACCTCAGCAGTATTGACTGATCCGTTTCCAAACCCAGGAACCAATCTGGTTGCTAGTGACAATGCTTCCCCATCCCAAGTGCTTATGTTGTTCATTTCAAAACAGCAAAATGATGCTTTGATATCGACAAGGAATAAAGATTACAGGAATCCATAGCTGTTGAACAACAAGGCTACTAATCAACCTAGTAGTTCGACAACAACTTCGACCGAAGTTGTGCCACCCATCATTCCTGAGCTAATGATAAAGCCGCCAAAGGGAGTAGTACACAAATCGACATTTAATCCTCGTGCCAGACTAGCACAGAATTATAATATAGTAGAGGACCTGGCCCAATCATCGTCCGCTATGTCGACACTTGAGGTACTACAAAATTGCCCCTCCCAAAAGCAGGCTCTATTATCAGCAATAGGTGGGATTGACCCAACGGATTCCAATCTTGTGGCCTTTCATCATAAAGGATATGACCCTCAATTACCAGCTCAACTTGCTTTCCTTATTCAAGTGAAAGCCCTCAACAAAACTGTTCATCGAATGATTATTGATGAGGGAGCATCTACATATATTATGTCGATGAGTTGCTGGAAAACTTTGGGCTCACCACCCTTGTCGTGATCTTCAGTGATGTTGAAAGCATTTGTTGGATGAACATACACTCCATTCGGGATTTTAAGTAACTTGCAAGCCGAACTGGGGGGCAAGACAGTAGAAATTGATGTTGAAGTTATCGACATACTTGGCCGTTGTTGTGTCAACATACTTTAGAAAGATTGCATTTCCTTTCCAAGGAGGAATTACAATCATTGACCAACAGACATTCCTCCCCAACAGTTAACAAGTTACGGGAAGCATTCCAATGATCCACAGGAGCTCTCAGTCGCTTCAAAATACCGGAGTAGACCTACTAAAAGACTCGACATTGATGGGTACTTTTCGCTACCGCCTCCAAACGATTTGGCAGGAGTGGCCACGGTGGGAACCTGCAATATGGTGTCTTCCATTCAGAAGATATCCAATCATGATGTTAGCATGGATCATCGCGAGGTTTTGCCTCCAAGCCCAATAGAAATATTGTAGCAATCAATGTTTTTGGCATGGGAGGCGAACCCAAATCAACGCTCCTCAAGCGTTTGGATAGATAGGTCTAAGGAATATGGTACCCCTTCAGATCCTTGGTCGTATGTACATTCTACAGACGAAGGAATTGTTCAATCAATGATGATTGAGGGGGCACCATGGGAAGATTACCACCATTGTTCCCATCTTCCATATTACAAAGAAGATTATTCCAGTGAACTTGATCATCCTTCAGTAT
The DNA here is from genome assembly GCA_000404065.3 of Pinus taeda. Taxonomy (NCBI): domain Eukaryota; kingdom Viridiplantae; phylum Streptophyta; class Pinopsida; order Pinales; family Pinaceae; genus Pinus; species Pinus taeda. Next base: position 12,929 of record APFE030846179.1, read on the forward strand.
TTGATTTCCTATCAAATACTGTAAATACAATGGATTCCGAGTGAAACCTATCCAATATTGAACAGATTATCGCCATCAATATCTCGACCAAAACAGATGTTGTAGAGAATATTCATGTCAGCAAATCTTGTTCCTCTTCAGAAATGGAGATATATTACGCTCTTTTTCGCGAATTCAGAGATGTCTTTGCTTGGTCATATGAAGAAATGTCAGGCATCGACTCGAGTATTGTTGAACACGAAATTAAGATGTATCCAGACGTTAAACCAGTACGACAACGGCTCTGGCAAGTGCACCCCAAGAAAGTCGTCGCCATCAAGGCAGAAATTGAAAAACTTCTCCATGCTGGTTTTATCTACCCGGTTCCTCTAACCGATTGGGTATCGAATATTGTTCCTGTAATGAAAAAGCAAGGAACGATTAGAGTGTGTGTCGATTATAGGGATGTAAATCAAGCTTGTCCAAAAGACAACTACCCTACACCCTTCATTGACCAGATAATTGATGAATGCGCCGGGTGTGAAATCTTTTCATTTATGGATGGATTTTCCGGGTATAATCAAATAAATATCCACCCAGAGGACCAATCAAAGACTACATTTATTTGTCCGTGGGGCACATTCGCATACCGCAAGCTACCCTTTGGTTTAAAGAATGCAGGGGCAACATTTCAGAGGGCAATGAATTATGCCTTCCATGACATCAAGAACATTTTTCAACCATATCTCGACAATCTTCCAGCTCATTTGCGAAAGCGGACTGATCATCCGCAGAATTTGAGAACGATATTTCTACGTTGCCGACACTACAAGATATGACTCAATCCACACAAATGTGTGTTTTGTGTTAGTTCTGGTCGTTTACTTGGCTTTGTGGTCTCGAAGGACGGGATTCGTCTCGACCCATGTAAGGTTCAGGGAATCATTGATTTGCCTCCACCTTCAAATTTGCTTTAGATTTAGAAACTCCAAGGGAAAGCAAACTTTCTGAGGAGGTTCATTCCAAATTATGTTGAACTTGCTAAAGGTTATACACGTCTATTGAAAAAATAAGTATCCTTCATCTGGGATCAGGTTGTGCAAGCTTCCTTTGATGCTTTAAATAAATCCCTAATAAAAGCATCATTAATGCATGCTCTTGATTATCAAAAAGACTATAACCTATATCTGGCTGCAGCAGATACGACCATAGCAATGGTTTTAGTTCAAGAAGACAATGGAATTGAACATCCTATTTATTATTTAAGTCGAAACTTAAATGATACAGAAACTAAGTACTCCTATGTTGAAAAGCTAGTTCTCGTAGCTGTTTAAGCGATACAGAGATTTCGACACTACATCCTCTTTCAAAAAACTACCATTTTGTCAGATTGCAACCCCATGACTTATATCTTGTCGCAACAGTTACTGGTGGGCAAATATTCCAAATGGATAGCAATTTTGCAAGAGTTTGATCTTGAATTTGTAAAATCCAAATCAAAGAAAGCTCTGGTTTTTGCGAACTTGCTATGCGATCTCCCATCGTCGTCCAACGATTCAACATCCAATGCAACAATCGTGGATGAATCTTTTTTTCTGATATCTTCAAGCGATCCATGGTATGGAGATATAATCATCTATCTCCAAACCCAAACATATAGGCCTAATAATTCCCTATCAGAGCAGCGACGTACTCGATACCGAGCAAAAGACTACATGATCGTCGGTGATATGCTTTACCATCTTGGTATCGATACAGTTCTGCGGAGGTGCCTCACCCATGAGGAGGCCAAAAAAGTCCTAAATGATTGTCATTCAGGCGTGTGTGGGGGGCGTCAATCTGGTTATGCTACGGCTCAAAAGATTTTACGATCAGGATACTTCTAGCCAACAATGTTCAAGGATTGCATAACCGTAGTCAGAAGTTGCCATGACTGTCAAATATTCGATCGCAAAACCAGAATACCACCCGCGCCACTACAACCAGTAGTCGTTGTCGGGCCATTCACCAAATGGGGCATAGATTCATGACATGTAAACCCACCTCGGGCGGGGGGCATGGGTATATCATAGTCACAGTAGACTATTTTACCAAATGGGTTGAGGTGATGCCTACATTAAACAACAATGGCGAAACGGCTACTCTTTTCATTTTCAATCATGTAGTCTCTCGATTCTGTGTCCCACAAGCTATAATCACAGATCATGGATCGCATTTTCGCAATCACATGATGGCTGAGTTGGCTGCCAAATTAGGACTGTCCCACGACAGCTCTACTCCGTATTATCCGCAAGCTAACGGACAAGTTGAGGCAATCAACAAAGTCCTGAAGCACATGCTACAAAGGATGATTGGAGTCCATAAATAGAGTTGACACCTAATCCTATACTCAGCCCTGTGGGCATACCGGAAATCGGTGAGGAATGCAACCGGGTTTACACCCTTTCAGCTGGTGTATGGCCTGGAAGCAATCTTACCAATTCAGTGCGAAATCTCATCCCTCAAGCTTGCAGTCGACCTTCTCCCTAGAACTTCAGAAGAAGAGGCTCGTTTCTTGGAAATAATCCAATTGGATGAAACCTGTCGTGATGCCACCTTGGCTAACGAAGCCCATAAGAAACGAGTCAAGGCACAGTTCGACAAGAATGTCAAACCCCATGTCTGCTCAGAAGGTGACTTGGTCTTACTTTATGACCAAGAGTCCAATAAGTTAGGAGCAGGGAAGTTCAAGTCTTTATGGATGGGCCCCTATATTTTTAAGCATGTATTAGAAAAAGGAGCCTATGAGTTAGTGGATTATGATGGGATTCCACTGGCGCAACCCCGCAACAGGTTGTACCTTAAGCGTTACTATGCTTGACTCAGTGTAGTAACCCCTATGCTTTTGTTACATTTTTGTTTTGCTAAGAGCAATCATTTTTGGTTAGGTAATCCACTTTTGCATTTTTTACAGATTTCAAACCCATTGGAATCGTTTGTTGGATATGCCGACGGAGCAAGCCGCAGTTCACGAAACCTATCTTCTGCAGCTTAGGCCATCTTTGATCGAAGCAACGAGTTAGTAAGTTTCAGAGGGGTATGTATTGGCCGATCAACGAACAACATTGCTGAATACAGCGCGTTGATAGAGCTCCTCTCTGATGCCATCGCACATGGCATACGCCGACTTGTTGTCAGGCTAGACTCACAGCTCGTCATTCTACAACTCACCGGTATCTATTCTATATGGAATCCAGCTATCTATCGCATGTTCCTAAGGGTCAAGATTTTGGAAAGACAATTCGATTCAATCCAATATTAGCATATTTCCTAAAACTTAAACACATTAATGAATTCATTGGAAAATTATGTGTTAGATAGACATTTGCGACATTTATAAAAGAAAAACATCTCATCAATATTTGCATCAGGATCATGTAACCAAAACGAAGCTTCGAAAATCAAAAATACATATATAACTGTTTATGGTTTACACATAATGTTCCATGTCCAAGTCAAAATTGGTCAAATGACCCAAAAACTCAAAATTCCAGGGGGCATCCTAGTCTAATGGTGCTGGTGATAACAAGTCACCGCCTGTGCAATCATGCGTAAAAGCCCAGTCCATCGACGTGGCACGTCAGTAGTATGTCGCTGTAATCTCAGAGGCAGCTCGTCAGTCCTCACATCCAGGATACCAAGAGTGAGGCCTTCGATCTGATCCTGCAATGCTGCAAGAGTATCGGCCACATCCAGGTCACAAAGGACAGCCCTCCCTACAGCCTCTCCTACTGGAACGGTAACTGGTGCTCTCAGGCGCACTGCTGGTCGCACCGGTTCAATATCTGCAGGAGCACATGTGTTTTGATTAGTCTTGATAAAAGAAAGCACTGGGACATTATAAAAGCAATAAACAGGGATATGGTTAGAAATTTTACCTATAGCACTCCACTACTCACCAGCCCGGAGCACCAAATCTGGGTCACCTCGGAAATCCATACCGGCATATGGACACTCGGCATAAACCATCTCTTGATGGTTGAACCACTCAAAGAAGGCATCAGAGAAAGAAACCTGTGGCTAACCAGCATGTCGAGCCATAAGGTCAACCCATCTCTGCATCTGTGGCTCAGTCAGTGGCGGCAAACCAAGTGAAATGTACTGTGGCTGCATCAGTGGGATCTTCTCCAAGGCGAAAGCGGTCAAAATGGAACCATAGCCAAAGTTCTTAGATCACCCATTTTTCACCTTGGTGAGATGTTCTTTTATCACCAGAAGTACTGCATCACACCAGCTGAACACCTTCGGTTCAAGGCATTCTAAGGCATACTGCATATAGGACCTGTTGGCCAAGTGAAGAGCCACACTACCAGCCAGTCTAGCAAAGGTGAACAAGATGGTCCTCAAAGACCGGTCAGTGACATCTCGGATGTTGATCTTTCCATCCCTACTTGGCTGAGATCCTTCTCTATAGTATCGATGAATATAATCCCTCACGGATTCGCCCCCATGGGCGGAACCTGGCAGTGAGAGAGGGGCACCACGCCTCGATAAACCGGTCAAAAAATAGATGTCCACGATGGTCAAGGGGATGGATTTGCCTCTAATCTGGAACACCTGGTTGGTAGGAACCCATGCATCGAGGAAATATTGCAACAAGTTGATTTGTTGCCTCATGCTAGAGATGTGGAAGAACTTGAGCAAACCACAATTCCGCAATGCAGTTACCGTACCTGGATCATGTAAAGCAACCATGTCCTTTTCTTCATGCTCACATTCTTGCCATGTAACAACCATTTTGCTCCGATGAATCTCTGAAAACAAACAAAAGAAGAGTCAGGATCCTAATTTGGCAAAAAAAAGGCAAAATTTCTATGAAAAACAGTGCATAAAGTTCCCTCCTTGCGCCCATCATACCCTAGCTGTGTACTAGGAGCGATGCATACTGACTGCCCAGTGGCCAGCCCAGTATGCATCGCACCTTTCGATGTACACAGGGTGCAATGGGGGCAAAACGAATTGTTCAAACCCCAGAGGCTCAGGAAAACAGGGAAACATGCTCAGAATTCAAAAAGAAAGGAATGCAACTAAAGAGCACAGGTTTAGCTCCTACCTGGTCTATACGGCGCCAAGAATCGTCCACAGAATCTCCCAAAATCAGCTAGTAAAAATCGAGGGAGAAAACACCTCCAAAGATCCAACAATCTCAAGCTCAAATGAAATGGTAAAATGAGGGGTAAAAAACTACTTTTAAGTTACTTTTTACGTAATTCAAGTAGGGTATTAGTGTTTTAACTCATTTTTCAAGCATGTATTCTCATTTCTAATTAGTTTGATGGAGCAATTGAACAGGTAGTACGACTATCAAAAGAACATAGTGTTAACGATGGTTCGAATATCAATGACCATTGTGAATGCATTATTATCAGCTTTTGAGCCCTGGTCGTGTTCTTACCATCACCTCCACTCTATTTAGCCGATCATACGCCTCCATTTGATTATTTACCCTTTTGAGGAACAACTGCGAAGAGTGATTCTATTAGCCATCCTTGTGACACTACCGTGATTGGAAAATTCCAAACCTTACCTGGAATCAGCGACTACCCGAAAATATCACTCGTTCGTAAAAAACGAGTCTGCTTTAAGCTCTATTCACCTAACTCGTAAAATATGAAAAGATTCCTGAGCCGTTGACCTCTCCAGCTCGTTAAAGCTACCGGGAGTGCTATCCCTCCTCTAGATTTTAATCTTTTTGGACTTGAGGGATTATTACACAAAACGGTCGAGCGCTTGTCTTGTTCGGCTCATTAAAACTATCGAAAATTCATCCCTTTCATATTATTTTATACTTTTTCAGAATTAAAGGATTATATGACGAAAAAGGATTACTGGAGTTTCCTTTTTGTCCCTTTTCAGACTCTCTAAAATTGAAAAAGGACCGAGTTGTCTTTGTCGTTAAACTCGTTAAAACCAATAGCGACAAACTTGTCCATGCAAACAAGAACAAGTTTCACTGTCGCTAGGCTCATTAAAACATTGCGATGGGTTTGCCCGAAGGGAAAATTATAGAAATGGCATATGTTATCCTACTCAAGCTTGATAAAAATAAAGAGGTAATGGTCAGCAATGATTGGGGAAAATTGGGAAGAAAACTTGAAGAAACTTTATTGGTAGTGAGTCGCTCTTGAACATGACACTTTCACTCCATCACCATGATTGCATCGGGTTGGGTTATTCCGTTCACCGATCATATCACCATTGGTCCACCGTACCATCCATCTTTGGGGTTAACGCTACCAATCCATTTCAGTGTCGCTGATATGTTCAAGAGAAGTCGATCAGAGAATTCACCAACCCATCTTATGTCTCATCCGCTGCAATACCTTCATGCTTCATTTCTTCATGACCGCCACCCTGAACCTTGTATCATTAGATCGTTTTCACCTCCACAAAATCATTTGCTCTGTTCTGTGTCGTAGATGTGGGATTCATTAAGGCCCTCATACGACGGGTCACTTCTTGTCGACGACAACTCATTATCCAAGAATTCGACCTAGGAACAACCCTTTCAGTACTTTGAAGCTTGCATGTCTCAATGGCAAGTTTCTCTCTTCCAGCGACAGGTTTACATCAATGGCCTTCGACCGAAAGATTTTGCATGGTGTTCGACGCCAAGTCCCTTTTTCACACCACACAAATTGTATTGTAGTACCTTGAGGGTCATCATCATTATCGGTGATTCCTCTCGCGCCTGTTAACAACTTACATCATTGGCTAGTAATCAGGCGATGTCTTTCCATGTTCGAATCCAAAATATTTTTCACATGGATCGACTTGTACTTTAGGCGAAGATTGGATGAGTTTGAAGACCCTAGATCTAGCTTCATCCATCTGGGCTACGATATATTCAGGAAGATAAAGACATCAAATGTACATCATTGCTACACAAATGATCATCCGAATCAAAAGATGATGGCTCTACCAGAATCATCAATCTGCCACACAGATGGTTGTTTGTCCTATGTACATGAAAATGAATTTATAAAGCTGAGCATGGGAATGCCCGCCTCAACTAGATCATGAAAATGCTATGAAGATAATGTATTGTATTGTATCTTATTACAGGTCGCCTTCGAGTTCGAAAGAACCTCGGATCCTCATGATAAAGCATTTTACCCGACATTAAAAGATTTTCGACCTCACGCTTTAAGGAGAAACTGTGATAGACATATTTGGGCACTGCAACCCCAATCACATATGTCCATAAACCAAGGGCTTCTGAGTCCCTAAAAGTGTTGTTTCATGACTTAAAGGAACAAGGTCAGCTGATTACATCATCTCCCAGAAGTTCTCCACAAAAAACTGCTCAGAACTGGTCAAAACTGGACCATACAGACTGCTCAATGCAGAGGGTGCGATGCATCTCACCCGCTCAGTGTAAAAGGTGCAATGCATACTAGAAAGCCCTTCTGTAGGGTGCGATGGGCGAGAGTAGACAAATGGCAAAGACAATTTGCAAGGTGGATGATCATGGAATCTTCTAGAAACTTCTCCTGTGACACTTGCCTCTCTGTATTCGTGCAGGGATGAGTAAGAGATTATCAATCTCCAAGTGGAATCAAGAACTATAAAAAGAGAGGACACTAATCAAGATCCCAGAAGCTGACTCACCTTCTTACAATCATCTATATATGGATCCCTCATCCCAGAGATCCATAGGCTGGAATCTTGTATCTTGTAAGGAAGTGTTGTTGGTTTCCTAGTGGAATATCATAGTGTTGGGTGATCTAAGCTTTTCATGAAGTGAAAAAGGGCTTTCATGCTGGGAGGATCATGCTGGGTTAGATCAATGGGTTGTAATTCTCTCTTCTAATCTCTATATCAATAAAGCTATTCAAGTTTTCCTCCACATTCTTGTATGTTTTCTAATATATGCATGTTTGTGGTCAATATAAATACAAGCAGAGAACCAAGCGAAAGATCGAGGTTGGTATTCTTTGCTCCTCTCCTATCTATTTCTCGTAAAAGAAAGTGAAAGTAACTTTAATCTATTTGTTTCTAAGATAGCTACCCATCTTAGTGGGACTAGTAGCTCTGCATAGACAATAGATTTCCCGATAACATTCATGTAACAATTTAAGATAATTAAATTAATAAACAACATATTTGAACATAGAAATTTGAAACTTATTTGAGGTTTACAAACAAGCACTAATGCCCCCTTGCAATAGCTATAATAATACCAATTAGGTCATGCATTCATTAACGAATCATTCATCAATTAAAAGGTGATAAAGTCCATACTTAAAATTGTCATAAAACCATGCATATAACCAATATATAACTAGATAATTAACAATGATAGAATAACCATTAAATCCACATAATAACAAGTGAATTTACTCACAAAGACAAGAGGAACTTATCCCTTATTAACCATATGTAAAATTCAACCAAGTTATGGACTTCCATGTACCACCCGGCCATAGATTGGGCTGAACGAAATCTTTCTTTCAGCCAATCACCCTCGTGCAATATTCCAAGCATGAATATGGAATCTCATGGGATAAACCAATCCATAAAAAACCAAGGGAATCCAGAGGTTAAACCACCTCCACCCTCACACTACTGTGATCTCACCTAAACCAGTCCTGAGATCACAAAACCAAACCGAGTTTGGATGCCTCAGAATTCCTTCACCATCCCTTGAGGAATTTTCCTATCTCCACCCAGTTGTTGAGGGCTTCCCGGATAAAACCATCTCTACCCCCAACCCTTGGGATTTTCCTGATACCACCTCACCCAGATCCAAATTTTTTCGACAATCCAAAGCTCAACCAAGAATGAATCGCATCACACCATGGATATTTAGAAATGGAAAGGAAAGGCTAAAACCAATTTCAAAACCCGACAAAACCCGTGCCAATGACAGAAAATGAACCAAATACACACATGCATATACCATGCATGCTAAAACCAGATAGGAAATAATAAATGCAACTTGCTACCTACAAGTATTCTCATTGAAGCCACTTGATCCAACTCTTCCTTACTTGATCATTGCTTTACTTTTCTTTCCTTGTTCCTCCATTACTTGATTTCTTTCCATCTCCTCTTGGTGCTCTTCTACTTACTAAGACTTATTCCAAAACTGAACTGAAAAAAGGCCCCAAACTGATGCTCTCATGTCTTTTTATTATTGATGCCTCTAATTTCTTCATTTTTCCTCTATTTTCCTTGAATTTTCCTAATATCACGAAAATATGTGACCTTTCACCTCCATTTTCTCCTATTTTCCTTTATTTCCATCAATAAAATGCCAAATAATGCCTGTTTTCCTTTTCAATGCCTTTGCCAATTTCCCTTAGCCATAATAAACACAAGTGATACCCATGCTTTTCCAAACATTCATCTTGGAATATTTGTCCCATGACCTTGGTCTTATTTTGCCTTTATTGACTTTGTTACGTGAACTTTTAACCCAAGTTTGTTACAACATCCTCCTCCTTGGAGGAACATCGTGCTCGATGTTCAATGACACCTACAACTAGCAAAACCATTGAAAAGTGAAACATATTGCCTATGGAGCTTTATAATCTAGCTCGTTGTAATATTTACAATGGACCACCTTCTCAAAATGAAAACCATTATGACAAACATGGCAACATGACAACCATACTGCTTATTGGAGTTTTATAACACAACTCATTGTGGTATTTACAATAACAACCATACATAAATATGTACATATACCAAAAAAAAGTCCTCAATCAAAAAATAATGAAGGATACATAGCTTGCTTCTGATCAACCATATCCCATGTAGTTTCATAGGGTCGAAAGTGGTTCCACTGCACTTTAACTTGCTCGATTGTTATGTTCTAGAGCATGAGCTATTTCCACTGCAATATGCACTGAGGTTCCAACTAGACTTATCCTTCTAGATTCACTTGTAATATAGACCATTTAGTAACATGATCAACATCCTTTACATATCTTTTAATCAATGAAACATGGAAAACATCATGGCCTTTCATTGTCAAAGGCAATGCATGTTTGTAGGCCACTGGTCCAATCCTCTCAAGGATCTCGAAAATCCCACAATATCGAGGTTCCAACTTTGCACATAATCGAATCCTCAAGGAGCTCTTCTTGGGCTTAATGTGCAAGTACACATCCTCTGCAACCTGAAACTCCTTGAATTCCCTATGTTGGCCTGCATAACTCTTATGCATGTCCTGTGTTTCCTTTTGATTCTTCTTTACAACTTGCATTTCTTATTTCATCTATGCCAACATGTCTGGTCCTATAAGTACCATGTTCACTGGATCACTCCAGCTGATGGGAGTGTTACAACTCTACCCATAGAGTGCCTCAAATAGAATCATCCTTAGTGACTCTTGATAACCATTGTTGTAAGCAAACTCAACCAGTGGAAAATATTCCTCCCACTTCTGTGTTAAAAATATGAAACTGTGGTAAAATTCCACTTTGGATAGCTCACTTGATGGAGATAATGATTGCATTGAATTTCTCTTTTTGAGAGGACCGAAATCAACCTAACGTTCACTCAAATCAGATAAGGGTAAGTGTAATTATGAAGAAAATCCCACATATGCATATTTGATAAGGTCGACCCTAAAGCAAATTGGACCACCTTGAAAGGATATAAATACAAGTGCCCTCTACCTCATTTAGACACAATGATGAGACACTCTTCTATTTTGGTTTTTGGCTCACACAGGCATGAGGCTTATCCACGGAGAAACATGTTCTCTCTAAGGTAAAATTACAGGGTCCGAAGCTTTCATCTCTAATTTAGGGTTTTAGGCCCCAGTTGCAGGCACAACACATGATGAATTCGACCCCATTCACTCATACAGAATATCATCCATGCGACTAGATCCTTCCAGTCGCATAGACAACTCTCCATCTATGCGACTAGGGGTTTAGGGTTTCCATGGCCCAAGTCTGACCCTAGTCGCTTGCATTCCAAGCTTAAGGGAGTGATTGGGAAAGCTATAGTCTCTCACATATCTCCTCCTCCATTCGACCTAGACATAAAATATGAAATCTCAGACTTCTAAATATTTTTCTCAGTGACCGTAGGTTTCAGTTGTTGACTGCATACAGTCATAACTCATTAAAGACTTTAGAATCAAATGTTTGAATATAAGCTTTGGTGGGTTCATTTATGAATATTGTAGTTTTTTTTGCTATTTAGTTGCATAAATGAATATATGGATCATTGTACTCTCTTTACTGAATCATTTGATGACAATCTAAGAAGAATAATTTGCAAGGGTTTTCCCCATAGTGGTTTTTGCCTTTTTCTTTGACCAATCTTTGTGTCCCTATGTGTGCATTCATTTCCTCTATTGTTCCTTTATGTTTCGCTACATTGATGATGATGATAGCATTATTTCTACATAGTTGCATATGTTCCTAAATAATTATGTAAATATGAATAATTTTATGATCTTATGGGTTTATCTTAAGTGTTAATGAATAAATGTAATTATCAAAGAAAAGAACAATATATCCTTATGAAAAATTAACATGGTATCGAAGTTGGGCTAAAGAAAATTCATGGAGATCATCCCTATGATGACACCATCGGAAAATATTGGAGATCTAGAAACCCTAGAAAGGTCAAAGTGAAGACGTTCAAGCACTTGTGATAGATTGGATGAAGCCCTAGATGGGAAAGTCTCTAGTAGGCCTCGTTTTTGATAAATTTGATGAATGGACAATGATGGCTCTTGAAGGTTGATTCAAGAAGGAGAGGACCACCTCTCATTGAAGATAAGTTCCTTCTGATTTATGGTGCTTATTTATGTCTTTACTTTTGTTTAGACTTATAGATATGATTATTGTTTTTATCATTACGTATACTTCCTACACATATATTTGAGTATTTGGATGCTTCTAACCTCCTTGATGTGATGTGATAAGAGGATCCTTCTTGAGGATCGTTTGAGATGTAAGAAATATGGCTAGAGCTAGAAAAGATAAAGAGGCAGCACATGATGAAAAGGTGACAAAATACTACAATTTGCCTATGTCAAATGAAAAGATGCATAGGTATTTGAATACTACAAGGTATGCATGATATATTGTTTCAATGTTATGTTTCAGTTGTAATATTGAATGGAAAGGTAATCGCTAAGGTATGATGAGAATGTCTCCTTCTCAAATGGTTCATTCATGCATATGAAAGGGAATTGGATTCATCATGAAATGGTGCACTTCATTTTGAACAAGTATATTACCTTCTAGACATAATGAACTTCTTGATTCTAAGAGGCTACTTAATTTTGATCTCTGATATAGTGGTATACTCGATGTTTGGCTAACATCTATCATTTTGGATATATTTATTCCATAAATAAAGCTAGCACCTTTATTCTAGTAGATGGTAACTTGACACAACTTGTCTGTGAAAATCAATGCAGACATGATGATAGAAGTATAACAAATAGATTTATATTTAGGATCTCTTGATTGGCCATGGTTATGTTTTAATGTGTATAGTGATTATGGCATATGGTAAAATTGAATGCCCTGATTTGATGGATTGAGTTATGTGACAAAGAAGTAATTCATGTGATCATGATTCTTTAAGTCTTTGGCTCTTTGACACTAACATTTGATGATAGATTGATGTCATGATAAAGTAGTAAATGATAACATAATATAACCATGATAAATATTTGATATGGTCTGGATTTATGATCTAATAGATCTATTGATGCATGATAGCATCATAGACATCTTGATGGCATGAATGAATATGACTGAAGTGGATTCCCATTCAAAGGGAGAACCTCTCCATAAGATCGCTTCTCCTATTGTCATTTGCATTATATACTCTTTATTGTTGAAGTATGATTTATGGGCATAAATAGACAAGTATCTTACATTGTTGATCTAAAGAAAAGTTCTGATTTGAGAAGATGGATTTTTCTCTTACTCTGAGCCTCAGTTGCATGAAAGAAATCCTATAGGTGTGATTGTAGCCTCCTAGTTACACTAAGCAAGATCAAGGCTGTGACCGAGGCACTGAGATAGTTTTGAGCATATTCGACCATAGTTGGTCACTTATATTGCTTGAAAGAGAGACTAGGAAGTCTCAGTCACTCGCATTACATCTTGAAGGGTGCGACTATAGTCTCCTGACCGCACAAAGGAAGGCCTATGGGTGCGACTGTGCATGTTGGACACAAAAATAAAGTTTTGTGCATGAAATCAAATGGATGTCAATCCTATAGATATGGAACAAACAACATAAATATTTGAGTAGGAAATTTTGAATGTTTACTACAATATGAATATATATATTGAACTTATGTTTGCAGGTGACTGGGGTATGTATATGTCATTATGTTTGAAGTTTGTGCTACAAGAGTTCGACATGACTTGGTTGATTGATATAGATGAGTAGTGTTTGGAGTTTTTTCATGATGTTTCATAATGGCTTAGAACTTTGACTTGATGTTGAGATATATTCTGAACTACAAATGTCATTATGATAATGAATTTTGGATTTGACCTGATGACTAATGATTTGATTTGACGATTGATGATTTGCCTTGATGAGAATGATATATGAGCATAATAACTTCCAATGACCAATATTGGTATTCAATAACAGTTTTGTATTTTCCTCCTCGTTCATAGCACATTGGTTGAAGTATTGACAGTTGTGATTCAGTATGAAGTAATAACTCGATAAATGGATGGAACTTGCATGAATTATTCTAGGTGTATGCATTTGCATCTAGTGACTTATATTATGAGAATAATGTTTGGGAAATGACTACTTGTTGACATAGATAATGTCATAACTTGACATTTGGATGGAGTTTGGGTTGATATTTCTTATGACAACTTGTTGTCACGATAATAGATGAAGTCATGAATTGATGAGAGCTCTACTTGTCACCTGGTCTAAAGAATTGATACTATGATATTGATGACTTCGATATTAGTTTTGATCTGGCTTCTAAAATTTGATGAGATAACTTAGTTGATGTGATTGTACAATATTGATTTATGTGGGGTTGAGCATATTGGTTTGGAAAAGTATTATGTTTGCAGAGAGCACTATATGAAGCAAGCTCCTCGATCTTGATATGTCCGTATTGACAATTATCTGGTAATGTCAGGATGATGTGTTGATCCAAACCTCTACTTCAAAATTGTTCCAAGGTATAACTTTGATTTTGGTTTTGGTTTTATATAATGATGCTCTACTATTGACAGGTAATGGTCCTCTCATGATATAAGTAAGAGGGAGATGGTTTCTAAAGCTAAAAATAATCAATCATGGCATGTTGAGTCAATTTTTGAAGTTGGGAAAAGAAAATCTATTTTGTAAAGATATTGAAGAAGTGGAAATGAAAATCCTTGGACACTCTTATTTAATTTCAAGAAGATGTGAAGAGATATTGTTTAAATCAACTTGGAAACCGACGGTTGATTGAAGCATTTATGTTCCATTTTGAACACCCATACCTATATATACATGATTTGCATAGAACCTGAGTTAATTTGTGATTGAGTCACTTCATATACATTGAGTTGCCGCCAAGCATCCTTCGAGATACTTGCATGGGACAATCAATTTTGATCTGAGATACTCATTCTATGATATGTGACTACATGGATGTACTGATGGTGTTTAGCATTATTATTTATGAGAAGATTTGGATGTTTCCTTAGTATGATATCTGCAATGATATCTTGGATGAGAGGTACGTAGCACGACGAGGTTGAATACATTGTTTCTAGCATGACTAGCTATGTAGCAGGATGAAGAAGCTCCATGAAGAATCATCTGAGCAGGATCTAGATATAACATGGATACATTATGATGACAAAAAGTGGGAACCAATTAGCAAATAATCTCATATATAGCTGAGACTAAGTTACCTTCATATATTGAGACAAGCTCAAGCTTGTGGTTGGAACCTCCTTGAGAGGGAGGATCACTATGGTATCATTTTTGTGATATATCTATATATATATATATATATATATAATATATATATATATATGATTTGATGTATTGTATGAATAGGAGATAGTTGTTATTGAGACATGATGATTATGATCTATAGAGAGCAGGACTGATCGAGAACACTGAGCCAACTCTTCTCCCTGTTTGAGCTCTTATGGTAAGGAATTGAGAAAAAGGGCTCCTAGGGTTGAGGGAACTCTAGAAAATAGGGTATCACCCCTATTTGCTTAATCTCCCTCTCTTTAAAGATGGAGTTTGAAGCCACAAACAATGTCGTTGAATATGAAGCTTTTTTGTTGGGGCTGCAAGCTACTAAAAACCTTAACATTGGGTGCTTGAATGTGTTTAGGGATTCAGAGCTGGTGGTGAAGCAAATAAAAAAATAGTTTCAAACCAAGCATCCCATATTGAAGTCCTACAGGAACGAAGTATGGGATTTGATTGAAAACTTATTCTTAGCTTTCAATATTCAATTTCTACCTAGGGAGCATAATAGGATGGTGGACTCCTTGGCAATCACTACCAGCAATTTTAAGCCTCCCCAAAATCCCCTGCTCGTATATTAAGTTGAGGTCTAGTATAGGTCATCGGTACTAGACAATGTGAAGTACTGGCATGTGTTTGAAGATGAGGAGCAGATCAAATGATTTATAGAGATTATTGGGGAGTTCTCAAACTCAGTGATTGATCAGGAGGATGAATAGATAATAAATGAACAATAGGTCAAATTTATGGAGGAATCTATCATTGGTCACAAAATATTCCAACTAAAGGGGAATACCATTCCCAGAGGGTTGGTTCCATTGGAAATAATTTTCAACTCAAATGATGTGGCTATTAAGCGAACTAAGCTAGAGCTTGAGGAAGATGTCAAATATGTGGAAGATTGTAATATTGGCACAGAAGAAGACCCTAGAGTCATCAAGCTAGCTAAGGGAGTTCCTAAAGAATACAATAAAAGATACTTTGACCTTTTCGAAGAGTATGTGGATGTGTTTGTTTGGTCATATGAGGATTTAAATACTTTTGACATCTCTGTCATACACCACAAATTTCTTTAAAAATTGGAGTGAAGCCATATAAGCATAAACTTAGGTAAATTACTCCTTTGTTTCTCCCATCAATTGAAAAGGAAGTGAAGAAATTGTTACAGGCTAAGATAATTGTGCCTTTGAGGTACTCGGACTGGGTATCAAATCTAGTCCCAGTCCATGAAGAAGAATGGGGAAATAAGGCTATGTGTAGATTTCAGAAATTTGAACAAGGCCTCACTGAAATATAACTATCTTCTCCCTAAAATGGATTACATTCTGCAAAAAGTGGTAGGGTTCGATTGAAGGTTTCTCTGGATACAACCAAGTCATTGTACACCATCAGGATCAAAATAAAATTTCTTTTACTACACCATTGGGAACATTATGTATGTCAAAATGCCTTTCAACCTTGTAGGTTTTAACCCCGTACAGAAATTACCTGCATACGAATTCTAAATCACAAGAAAAATAAAAATGCGAGAGAATAACACATAAAACACATATACACAGAGATTTCCCACTGGATCCCAAAACCAGGACTACCAGCTTGATTTTTCATTATGTTCCTTTCAATGTTACAATACATATTTATACATGCCGAAGCATCCAATACCATGGACCGAAAACCATCGCGTCCAAAACCATGGACCGAAAACCATCGGTCCAAAAAACATGTGCGAAAATCATGCACAAAACCATAGGTGGGTCCGCCCAACCTAACATAGGGTCAAAACCAAAAATTTTCTGGGGCGCTGCCCCGGACCCCATAAAGTGGGGTTACGGGTACCCCTCAAACCCCCTGTTAACTATGTGGAAAGAATATAACACAACCCAACAATCTCCAACTTGTTGTTTTCTTTCCACAGGGGGCCACAGGAGAGCTTAGTCATTTTTCCAGCCCTGAAATGCCCATTGTTTCTCTACACCAAGAGAACTTCTCAGAGCTCACAGATTTTTGTCAATGCATCTGTAGTTTTCTTCAAAGTGTCCACCTTTACCAGCAACACCTTTTTGTCTTCTATCATATCCCTCACAAAGTGATACTGAACATCAATGTGCTTTGTCTTTGAATGATAAGCAGGGTTCTTTGTCAAGAAAATTGCACTTTGGCTGTCACAGTCTATCCTTATAGCTCCCTGTACTAACCCCATACTTGAACACAATCTCTGCAACCAAACTGCTTCCTTGCTTGCATGAGTGGCTGCCATGTATTCTATCTCTGTAGTTGATAGTGCCACTACAGATTGTTTCTTACTCATCCAACTGACTGCACCTCCAAATAGGTTAAACACATACCCACTTGTAGATCTTCTCTGATCCAGATCTCTAGCCTAGTCTGCATCAACAAAGCCACGGATATCCAACACTCTGTCCAATCCTGGTCTTCCTTGGTAGAACAAACCATAATCATTAGTGCCACGCAAATACCTGAAAACGCGCTTCACTGCTGTCCAGTGCTCTTTCCCTGGTTTTGACATAAACCTGCTCAATACTCCCACTGCATGTGTTTTAACATAAACCTGCTCAATACTCCCACTGCATGTGCAATGTCTGGTCTAGTACAGATCATGGCATACATCAAGCTACCGATTGCACTTGCATATGGAACATGGGACATGTCCTCTTCCTCTTCTTGTGCCTTGGGACACTGTTCAATAGATAACCTCACACCTACAGGAATAGGAACCTTCACCGGTTTACTATCCCGCATATTAAACCTCTGCGGTATTGTCTCGACATACTTCCTCTGGTTTAACTAGAGGTTCCTCTTTGCTCGATCTCTTTTAATTTCCATGCCCAAAATATAGTTTGCAGCACCGAGATCTTTCATGTCGAATTTGGAGGACAATTGGGTCTTCAAATCCTGGATAGTTTCTTTGTCATTTCCAACCAACAACATATCATCCACATACAAGACCAATAAATAACACGGTCACCAATTAATTTAAAATACACACAATGATCTGCTTTTGGTGAAGCCAAGTCCCCGTATAAATGTATCAAATTTCTGATACCACATCCTTGGTGACTGTTTTAACCCATACAGAGACTTCTTTAACTTGCATACCAGTTCTTTCTTACCCTTCACCGCAAAGCCTTCAGGTTGCTTCATGTAGATTTCCTCTTCCAATTCCCCGTGAAGAAATGTTGTCTTCACATCCATCTGTTCTACCTCAAAATCAAAAGCAGCAGCAACAGATAAAAGTAATCTAATAGAAGTTACCTTGGCAACAAGAGAAAAAATATCGCCAAAATCAATTCCCGACAATTGGGAATAACTTTTGCTAC
>APFE030846179.1:32517-78576 GCA_000404065.3 Pinus taeda
CTTTCCATCAACGTCTTGTTCATTCTTTCTGCGACTCCATTTTGCTGAGGTGTATATGGAGTAGTCTTCTGTCGTGCTATACCACACTTACAGAATTCTTCAAATTCCTTGCTGCAAAATTCTCCACCATTATCTGTCCTCAGCACCTTTATCTTCTTCTCTGTCTGATTTTCCACCAGAGCCTTAAATTCTTTAAACTTGTCAAAGACTTCGGATTTCTTCTTAAGGAAATATATCCATGTATTCCTTGAGAATTCATCTATAAATGATACATAGTACACAGACTTACCGAGTGATGGAACTTTCACAGGTCCAAACACATCATGTGCACAAGCTCTAATATTTGTTTCGTCCTCTTACCACCAGAGGGGAAACTCACCCGATTTTGCTTCCCATATACACAATTTTCACAGAAATCAAAATCCAGAGAGCTATTACTCATACCTTCTACCATACCTTTACCATGAAGTATTCGAAGGCCCTTCCTCCAATATGTCCAAGCCTTTGATGCCACAGCATGGTCTTCTCTCAAGAGACCACTAGATTTTCTGCTCCATTTTCAGGAACCATAGAACTATTGCACACGTCAACAACAGTGCTACCTTGCAGCTTGTACAGAGTTCCAATCCGAACTCCCCGCATCAATACCAGTGCTCCTCGAACCATCTTGCAGGTACCCTTCTCGAACACTGTCTTTACACCTGCATCATCCAACTTGCTTACAGAAATCAGATTTCTGGCCAACGCAGGAATATGCAGAACACCCGGAAGGGTTCTAACCCTTCCACCTTTGCAACTTCAACTTTACTTTTCCACGACCAATGATTCTAGCCTTCCTATCATCTCATAAGAAGACATCACCACCATCATATTTCACATACTCGCAGAACCACTCTCTATGGGGAGTGAAGTGAAAGGATGCACCTGAGTCAATCAACCATGCCTCATGATCTACATGTGTACTTGAAGAAGCCAAGTCACATCCCCACCTTCATCTGAGGTGGTTTTCGCCTCTGCGGAAGGAGCATCATCAGATCCCTTTCCTTTATCAAGAGCTTTAGATTTACACTCCCTTCTGAAGTGCCCTTCCTTTCCACATTTCCAGCACACCACCTTCAGGTTTTCCTGGAGATTTAGATCTCCCTCTAGATTTAGATCTCCCACTCGATGACTTATTTTTGTTTCTGTTCTGGGACCGTCCTTGTACAGACAAGGCATCACCATTCTGGTGGTCCATATTTTTCCGTCTCATCTCCTCCATCAGCAAGGCTGAGACTATTTCATCGAACTACAAAGCAGTTACATTGCTACCTATTGCAATAACCAGACTATCCCACGAATCTGGTAGAGAACACAACAAACTAATGCACTTATCTTCATCTGAAATTTTAATATCAAAAGATGATAACTAAATTACCACAATATTAAACACATTCAAATGCTCTATCACCGAGTCTCCATCTTTCATCCTCAGGTTATACAGCTTTTCCGCAGGAACAGTTTATTCACTAGAGACTTAGATTGGTATAAAGTCCCTAACTTGTCCCATAAAGCCTTCGACGTAGCTTCCCCTGATACATTCAACAATACTGAATCTGAGACACACAATCGTATTGTGCTCTTTGCCTTCCGATCCAACTTCTTCCATTCTTCATCGGTCACACCCGTTGGTTTAGTACCCAGATCTACCGCGATCCACTGATCTTTATCCACCAACAGATCCTCCATCTTGAGTTTCCACAACTCAAAACTCTGACGATTGAAATTTTCAATATCTATCTTTCCGCTGCTCGCCATCTTCTTTCACCACCAGAATCAATCTCGCAGATCTCCCACTGAACAGGGTCTACCATAGGCCCGACCGAAACCCCTCAGCAACAAAGGCATCCCTTGAAGCCAAAACAACTCTGATACCAAATGTAGGTTTTAACCCCGTACAGAAATTACCTGCATACGAATTCTAAATCACAAGAAATATAAAAATGCGAGAGCATAACACATAAAACACATATACACAGAGATTTCCCACTGCATCCCAAAACCGGGACTACCAGCTTGATTTTTCATTATGTTCCTTTCAATGTTACAATACATATTTATACATGCCGAAGCATCCAATACCATGGACCGGAAAACCATCGCGTCCAAAAACATGTGCGAAATCATGCACAAAAACATAGTGGGTCTGCCAACCTAAACATAGGGTCCAAAACCAAAATTTTCTGGGCGCTGCCTCGGACCCCCATAAAGTGGGGTTACGGGTACCCCTCAAACCCCCTGTTAACTATGTGGAAAGAATATAACACAACCCAACAAACCTCATAAACACCAGAGCTACTTTCCATAGAGCGATGGATATAGCATTTGTTGGAGAGCAGGATAAATTCGTAATGATATTTCTGGATGACATAATTTTTTTCTCTGAATCATATGAAGAGAACCTAAAGCACTTGCAGCTCACTTTTGCAAAATTCAGAAGGTATGGTCTGTCCTTAAACCCCAAGAAATCACAGTTTGCTTTAAGTGAAAGGAATATATTGGGCCAAATTATGGCAAAGGAAGGTGTAAAGATTGATCCCAAAAGGGTGGAGGCTATTAATAATATTCCATTACCAAGGAATAGAAAATAAACTCAGGTTTTTTTGGGCATAATTAATTTTTTAAGAAGATTTACACCGAAATATGTTGAAATTGTCAAAGAAATCACATAAATATTGAAGAAAGATAGGGAATTCAAGTGGAATATAGAACCTCGAGAGTCATTATCGACAAATAAAAAATATTTTGCAAAAGCTCTAGTCTTAGCTAGCCCAGATTATCATAGGCCATTCCTCATTTTCTATTTTGCCTCTCCTAACACGGTGGAAGTTGTATTATTGCAAAAAAATAGTGAAGGGCAAGAACAACCAATTACGTTTTTCCGCCAGGTGTTGTGAGAGGCAGAGTTGAAGTACAATATCTTAGAGAAACAGGCTTATGCCTTGCTCAAAGCTCTAAGGGCTTTCCAAATTTACATCTTGCAGTCGAAAATAATATTGTATGTTCCAAAATTCGTTGTGAAAGACATTCTCATGTAAGGAGGCCGTGAAAGTAAGAGGGGCGCGTGGATTTCCAATATTATAGAATATGACATCAATATCAAACCCATTAAGTTGATCAAGGGGCATGGATTAGCTAAAATATTGTCTAAGGCTAATTATCAAGCCTTGGGCATAAACTTGTTGACAAATAACAAAGGAGAAAGTGGAGGAGAAGAGGAGAAGAATAATATTAAGACATCAACACAAAGAATTCAGATAGAGTACCTTATCTCATAGTGCTATAACTATCTGGTCCATTATTTAATTTTTATGAAATTCCCATTGAATTTTGAAAAATTTAAATTCAGGTCCTTGAGGCTACAAGCTCAAAATTTTGTTATCTCAAATGGCTAACTACATTGGAAGGACCTAGTGGGGATTTTGTTATTATGCCTGGTCGAAGAGGAGATTCACAAGGTGATTGATGAATTCCATAGTTGTGTTTGTAGGGGACACTACATTTGGAGAGCCACAACCCATAAAATCCTCAAAGTTGGTTTCTATTGCCCCAAACTATTCAGTGAGGTACATACATATGTTCAGCCATGTGAGAAATGTCATATTTTTGCAAAGAAATAGAAGTTGGCACCCCTCCCTTTTATCCCTGTTTTTTTGGAGGGGCCCTTCAGACAATGGGGGCTAGACTTCATTGGATAAATACACCCACCATTCAGTGATCAAAACAAATGGATACTTACAGCCACTAATTACTTCACAAAATGGGTGGAGATCATCCCAACCATAAATGAAACTGTTGTAGTGGTCATTAAGTTTATGGAGGAGAATATCCAAGGAAGATTATCACTGACAATTATCAAGTGTTTAAGTCAACCAAGTTTCATATTTTCTTCCAAAAGTACAACATCATCGTGAGGCACTCCACCACTTATTATCCACAGGGGAATGGACTGGCTAAATATTCAAATAAAACTCGAGTGAGGATTCTAAAAAAACCATATCAGAAAATCAGAAAAGTTGGGACTCGTAACTGAAGTTCATTCTATGGGCCAACAAAGTCACTACCAAGAGGTCAACTCGGAAGTCTCCTTTTGAGTTGATATATGGAAAGTTTGCAATTTTCACTGCCCAAGTAGTCATTCCAGTGGCTAAAATTCTATAGGATGTTGAGGAGGAGCCAAATTATCTTAGCAAGAGAATAAATTGGTTTGTATAAATCAAGAAACCAGATGGGAGGTAACTCAGAGTTTGATTAAATATCAGGACAAAATGAAGGATCCTTTTGAAGAAAAGGTAAGGGACGATCCTTACAACCAAGAGATTTAATGTTAAAATGGGATATTATGAGAGAGGAAAAGGTAAGGCATGGGAATTTCGATCCATTTTGGTTTGAACCTTCCAAGATATTTGAAGAAAAATGAAACAACACCTTCTTACTGGAAAATTTGGATGGTGAGGTGGTTGAACTGCCTATGAATGAGTAGTTTCTCAAACTCTATTTTCAGCAATAAGGTGGTCTATTTTCATCCATTGTATATAGCAGTGAGCCATTGTACATGCTAGTAATGTTTTAAGTTCTTACTACTTCTATTTTTTATTTTTATGAACTTGACTAAAATGACTCCACGCCCAATAGATAGAGGCACTAATCTACAGGTTCTCAATACATTGCTTGCAATACATTGTTCCCAATTGGAGCCGATGTTATCACTTGCTATACCTTTTTATAATTGTGTCAAATGGTGTCCAAAGGGAAATCCAAAAGGGAGAGCCTAAGTCTAAAATCCAATAGGAAGGTTGACCATCCAGACCCGATATTGGAATCGCGGAGAAGAAGGCATATCGGGATATCGAAGGTCAAAACAGAGGTATCGCAACATTTTATTTAAAAGGGACCTGAAATGGCATGTCAAAGCAGGGAATACCATAGCATGAATTCTGAAGGTTAGCTATATAAGAACCTCAGTAGGACAGACCTTGGAGCAGGCATGAACCTCAGGAACTTGGAATACCAGAGGTCAGAAACTCGTAACTCTTTATAAATTGAATTCTTTATAAACACCAAAGTTGCAGAGAGAATAGAATTACAAAGGAAATCGCATGAAAAACCAAGAACCGAGGGACCCTTTCTCTCTCCTCTGGAAGGAAACATGGGAGCAGGTGATTGGCCCTTAGGAGCTAACGAGGAAGATGACATTGGCATCACATGGTAGTACGATGGACACGTGGTGGTCAATTTTGGAATTTTTGGGTGCTTAGTGGGGTGAATATGTGTGACATGTGTCACCACTAAGGAAACATTGTGCGGATTTTATTATGCTATCATGATGTCATTTTAGAGGCTGAAGTTTCAAAGGCTAGAGTTTTTGTAACACCTGTCTAATTATTTTATGGGAATGTTCTGATCCGATGAGCGTAGCTCCGATGGGACTAGTGTTAGGCCATGAGGACCTATTGATGGTGTTGTACCCGCAAACATTTAGGGGATCTCCCTGGTCTGAATTCCCAACTAGACCTCACACCATTTGGTGTAGGAGTCCCATTTGGTATGGTGGCCCAGTTGCCATTGTCTTAAAGATCTACTTCAACTCTTGCTTGTCAGCACAAGGGAGTGGTTTGCTTTGTCTTTAATAAGTGAGGTTCATGTGCCTGGTGAGTGTAAGTGTCACTTTTGTCAATGGTTCTTTCACTGTCGAGGGAGAGGGTGAGAGTGAGTTCCTGGTCGATTGCGAATAGTCCCAAAATTGCTAGGAACACACAACACAACAGGACATGCACAACTTTCGGAGGAGCAGTCCACACGGATGTGGCAGTCACAACATACAAGGTAAGATAACACATACAACACTCAACGGGTCAGTCTGAACGAGTGCAATGGTTGTTATAGCAAGCTTCATGCGAAAGGTCTGTCTGATGTTCGAGAGAGAAGTCTACAAGGGCAAGACAGTGTTAACAACATATACAAAACATTTCCATTAATAGATTATGCATTACAACAAATGAAGCAGTTCAGATGTAGAAAATAGGTTAAAGAAACATGCATTACAGGTGTTAAAGATCAATCTTACAACAAATACAATACATGTGTGAAAATGTGTTGGCCTGTTAGTAAGCTTCTAAATTAAGTGAAAGTTCCAAGACACATCGTTACACCATACATCACCAACCCTGAGTGTGAGGCATTGGAGCCACTACTTACTCCACAAAGAAAATATTACAGACTCTCTTGGCTATGTGGGAGGAGCTGAGATGAAAAGTCTGTTACATGTACAAAATGAGGAGGTATTTATAGCCATGGGTGAAACTGACCCTTGTGCTTGTTCAAATACCCTCATGACCATTTAACTTCCATGACTTTTTGACTTACATGACTCTTTATTCAACAAGTGGGTCTTTTGTACTTCCACGTTACATCACATTGATTGAAAACAAGCCCATAGTGGAGATGTGGGCGACATGACTCATGACATGACTCGACATGACTTGACATGACATTGCTAATACATTCGTGTTGCTGTTGGAGTGCATGTCAATTTCAAGTGCTACTGGTGATGGATGTTTTCATGGTGTATCATAGCTTCACCTCTGCATCGGGAAGTGCGTGGAGTCTTCAATGGTCCTTGATGAAGCTTGATGAAGCTTTCACATGTTGTTCCTTACTTTCATGTTGGAAGGCTTGACGGGCTCATCTGTTCGCAAAGGTGCATGTTCTTCGCATTCATTTGTTTTGCATGTATAGTTTATTTGTCCATTGGTGAACCTGTCCTTCTGTATGTGCTCCCTTCATTCATCTCGTTCGTCGTCTTGCCATGTTTTTTAGTGTACATGTACATGTAGTCACTCATGACGAGACAACATCAAATCTAAAACCTCCTAATCTACCATGACACATTATCATTTTGGATGCAGGTGACCAGGAGAGGCAGCAAGGTTGTGAAGCAAGATGATGGCTCTGAACACTACTGATGAAAACTCCGCAAGAGTCACTGAGTGATGAAGATGGGCAATCTGAGTCGACAGTGAGTGTCTGTGAGGTATGGCTCAGTTGGGAGGAAAAATTGCACAACTTTTGGGAGGGACAGTTCGGGCTGTAGGAAGGCTAGGCAGGCATGCTCTGCGCATTTTTTGGAACTAACAGATAGTGGGGATGGACAGCTAGATTTGTGCAATTTTCCATAGGAACGGGGCGAACAGCATGAAGGATTAGCAGGAAAAAATTGCGCAGTTTTTGGGAGGTACTTCTCGGGAGACTGGCAGCCAAAACTACACAACTCCTAGAGGGAAATGGAAGTTGGCTGCTTAGTCACTAGCAGCAGAAACTGCGTAATTCCTAGAGGGAACTAGCAATTTGCTGCGAGGAAATTGCACTAAAGCTGGGAAGTTGGCTTGCTGATCATCTCTGTGCAATTTATGAGTTGAGTGGATTGCTGCACAACAGAAGGCCTGCTCATGAAAACTATGTAATTTCTTGCATGAGCAGCCAGTCGACTATCTGGATGAATCACTGGGAAAACTATGCAATTTTTGGAAGGAGACAGGGACGGGCACATGGTGTCTGTCCGGCCTGTCTGCACAATTTCCTCAGTGAGTTGAGTGAGTGAGTTCAGTGGCCTCTGCACAATTATTGAAGGGAGTCAATCTCGAGGTGACTATCAGGTCTGACTGTCCGGGTGGTCAGCATGGAAGTTGATTTGATTGCTTGCGGGAAACACAGCTTGAAAAGAGTAGCTTGGTGCTTTTGCACTGTTTTGGTTGACAGTCGATCAAGTCGAAAGCGGGGTGAGGGTCCACTATCAAAGGGGATTCTGGTTGTCAGAACTTCAGAAAAAATGACTAAGTGTGTGAACGAATGAAAGATGCATAGGTGATCATACAAACACACACTGACATGACTCAACGATGAAACGACCCAAACCATCCAGACACACATTTTCAACATGACTGACTGAAGGTGCAAGTGAAAAGTGCGACACTCATGACTAAGCATTCATTGATCGAGATGATGCTTGTGTGATAGCGAATGTGACTCCGTGTATGAGTGTGACAAATGCTTTCATAGTGAACACAACAAGCACATATGAAGCGAGCACTTTGAGCATAACCAGAACATGGTTGCAAGCATGACTTATACATCATCATGTAGAAACTTGAATGCAATGAATAAGAAAGGTAGATGTAAAGACTCACACGATCTCATGGAGCGAACTTGAGTGTGTGCAGTCATCAAGTGAAACTCTTCAAGGGAGGCTCCGAAATTTGTGCAGGCCAAAATTTTGGAGGGTGGTTGTAGCTGCTACAACACTTGGCAACACACTGGTAGAACTCCAGCTTCTTTGTTTCGGTTCATTTCTAGCTTAGGGCCTTGGTCTTTCGGGGAGTACTGAATCATTGTGTAGGTTACCTCAGTTTCCCCACTTACCCCATGGACATACATGGTTCACCCTTTGCCAACTTAGTCAAACACAACCAAAATTTCAACTTAGATCTAATTGTTTTGAATCTAGGAAGGATAGTTTAGCTCGCGATTTGAAGATTTTCATAGTATAATTTTTCATCTCTGGTGTTGCTCCATTGCCAGTAAGCCTAGACAGTACCCCGACAGATCACGCAAGAACACACACATTGATCCACCACCAACGAGCCTAGTCAATACCCTGAAGGAGTTGCATGCTTCACCTCTCTGCACAAGAATCCTTTCTCTTCTTTCACCTTTGTATTTTTCAAGAGGACTGTGCATAGGAACTTATTTATTTTTTGGGTGGAAGAGGGATCCCAACTTATTGAGAGCAGAAGAGGTTGTTCCTTCAGAGAAGCATGTAAGACCTCTGACATAGTTTTTCTCGTTTAGATTTTCCCCTTCCTCGTTTCTACTAGTTGGATGAGCTTGACCATGTAGAGCAGAAGGTTGATTATAGGCATGGGGCGTCCTAGTGTGGACAGAGGTTCACAGTTGGACCAAAACTTCCCTTGTAGACAGTTCATATTTTCCGTCAAGACTTCATCGATCGAAAGTTACAACCAAGCAAAGAGAAGGTAGCCACGAGATTGGCCAAGTAATGTAGTGTCACAAGTTTCTTGCAATTTCAACCACATAATCTATTCAAAAGTCGGAATGTAGTAGTCGGCAGCACTTATTTCCGGAAACAAAAATAGTAATATATCAAACAAATAAAATGAACGTGAAAAAATTAGTAAGCAGAATAAAACAAAGCAAAAACAAAGATAATAAGCAAAGAAAACATGATGAAAACAAGAAACAACAAGAAGACTATGTACAAGGCACAGGCGCAGCCCGACCTACTAAAAATAATGTTTGAGATCTTGGCCATTGGAAGGAATGTTGTTAATCCTCCTGCCCAGTGACTGCAAATGAAACATGTGTGGGCCAAGTTTCTCGTGGACTAGTGCAAGTCCACCGAGTTCCGCTACTGTGACCTGGTCGCATTCTAGAAGACCTTCAAGTGAAGACAACACGACTGTTTCAGGCATTGCGTGCACATGGGCTCAGATGATGGCATGGGGTAGTTGTTTTTATTCCAGGAAGGTTTCAAGTTTCTGAAGTCAATGCATAAGTGGATTTTCTCATATTTCTTACGTTCAAGATTTAAATTAGAAAACCAAGTATGATGGCGAACTTTGCAAGTAGTACAATCACTTAAAATGTTAGTCAAATTTTTTTGTAAAAGGAGTGCAAACAACATGTATGTGTTACCTAGTCTTTGTTGTAATAGCTTGTCTCCTCCTTTACTTGGAATCTCATGCTGGATTGCTTGCATGTAGTGTGTACTCAAGTCATCATCTACCCATGCAGACCCATCCTGGTACTATTTGGTAAAGTGGTCAAAGATTTGTTTCTGTTGCGGTGTGTAGTTTGCACCAAGATTGGCCATCTCTGGATCATGATAGGTCCCTAAGATGCTTTGTTTGTTCGTAGTGATGGTCCTCTGTATGTTTATCATGATAGCTTCATACTCAGCATTGTTGTTTGTGCATTCGATTTTCAAACAGCTCGAAATCATGCATTGTCTGTCATTTCAGACGAATGAGATACACTCAGTCCTTGAGCCATCATGTGTTTCAGATTCATCAAGACTCATGGCCCACAGCTCATCTATACATGGACTGTTTGGCGTGCTAGTACTACTACTTTTTTTGTTGCTGCTACTATTGCTACTATAGGAAAAGTAAATTGTACAAGTTTCATTACCATCAGTTGGGCAAGGAAGGAATCCCAACTGCGTGTTTGATGAGGTTAGCGCTGTCATGCAGGATAACACTTCAATGTTGTTTCCAAGAGGCAGTTGTAAAATATGATTTCTATGAAGGCCAACAATTCATTCTCGTTGTTAAGGGGAGTGGCATTGTGTTTCATATACCTCTCGGATAACACCCAAACTTGGTTGCATCTACCCTTGTAAGGAAGCCACATGTGAGACCAGTTTGTAGCAAAATATCCATCTAGCTTGCTGGACCAGTCTCTGCTGAGTAGTAGGCCATATGCTTCCAGTATGTCTACAACAACTATGTTGATGCACTGGTGGAATCGACTGTCATGAGATAGTTGGATGATCACATCTCATAGTTCACCAATGGTTGGTACTGATGTTTGATCAAGTTGGATGATTCTTGCGGATGTTTCGCTCCATTATCCATTGATCTTCTTAGCAATGGAGAGTGGCATGACGTTGGCTTCCACTCTAGAATCAACCAAGAAGTTGTGAACATTGTAGTTGAAAAATTCAAATGAAAGTAGGAATGGGGGGCAACCTGAGTTTGCTTCTTCCATTCAGAGTGTATTGAGCATAGTGGATAATGATCCGGGCGGTGTGCATGCTCCCTTGGTGGTAGAGGTTGTGTTGTCTGTTTCCCTTTGTCCCAATGCATGCAATAGGATATCTCGCTGACTCTGGACTTTGGCTAACTCGAACAAACTAATGTTCACTCAAGTTTTCTTCATGTCATCAACTATGTTGTAGTCTAGAGGTGGTAGACTCACCGAGGTATCCGGGGTGGAATGGATGTTCCAACAATTCCAGTGATATCACCGAGCAGGTCGGACCAGTGATACCACCGAGCAGAGGGGTTGGAGGACGGACTATTCAGAGGGAATATAAAACATATATGACACTATATGGATAGTTGGAGCAGGCTTCAGGCAATTGACACTAGGTAGAGGTGTGAGTTCTGCAAAATAGGTAGAACATAGGCAGGAAACTGACACCAGGAGTTACACAAAAGCTAATTTTGGGAGCTGGCTCTCATACCATGTCAGACCAGGCAGTAACTCCTCAAAATAAATTTGTCCATATTCGTTTAGGTTGGTATTTATTATATACATGAGGGAGAGATTGTTCACTTCATCTCCCGGTGACTATTCATATTTCTTATTATTTATTTACATTAGTTACACTTATTCACCCAATCCTGATGATTAGGTGTCAACAATAACTAACGCCGAGTACAGGGCGTTAGAGCCACTACTTACTCCTCAAAGAAAAGATTACAGACTCTCTTGGCTATGTGGGAGGAGTTGAGGTGAAAAGTTCGTTACATGTACAAAATGAAGGGGTATTTATAGCCAAGGGTTAAACTGACCCTTGTGGTTGTTCAACTACCCTTATGACCATTTGACTTTCATGAATTTTCAACTTACATGACTCTTTGTTCAACAAGTGGGTCTTTTGGACTTCCACGTTACATCACATTGATTGAAAACAAGCCCATAGAGGAGATGTGGGCAACATGACTCATGACGTTACTCAATATGACTTGACATGACAGTGCTGGCACATTCGTGTTGTTGCTGGAGTGCATGTTGAGTTACAGTGCTACTGGTGATGGATTTCTTCATGGTTTATCATAGCTTCACCTCTGCATGGTGAAGTGCGCAGAGTCTTCGATGGTCCTTGGTTCGCTTAATGAAGCTTTAACATGTTGTTCCTTGCTTACATGTTGGAAGGCTTGACAAGCTCATCTGTTCGCGAAGGTGCATGTTCGTTGCATTCGTCTGTTTCACATGTATAGTTCATTCATCTGTTGGTGAACCTGTCCTTCTGCATGTGCTCCCTTCGTTCATCATGTTCATCGTCTTGCCATGTTTTTTGGTGTACATGTACCTATAGTCACTCATGACGAGATGACATCAAATCCAAAACCTCCTAGTCTACCATGACACATGATGAAGACATGCAATCTGAGTCGATAGTGATTGTCTGCGAGGTTTGGCTCGGCTGGGAGGCAAAATTGCACAAAGTTTGGGAGGGACAGTCCAGGCTCCAAGAAGGCAAGGTAGACACACTCTGTGCATTTTTCGAAACGAAAAGGCAGCGAGGCTAGATAGCCAAATTTGCACAATTTTCTAGAGGAACGAGTTGAGTTGCATGAAGGGTCAGCAGGCTGAAATTGCACAGTTCTTGGGAGGAACTGCCCGAGACACTAGCATCCAAAACTACGCAATTCGCAGAGGGAACTGGCAATTGACTACTCAGTCACTAGTAACAAAAACTGCGAAATTCTTGGAGGGAACTGGTAGTCTGCTGCTAGGAGTTGCTGGCGGGGAAATTGCACTGAAGCTGGGAAGTCAGCCTGTTGATCATCTATGCGCAATTTCTAAGTTGAGCAGACTACTGGACAGCAGAAGGCCTACTCATGAAAACTGTGCAATTTCTTGGATGAGCAGTCGGTCGACTGTCCGGATGGCTGACTAGGGAAACTGCACCATTTTCCAAAGGAGACAGGGATGGGCACTTGGTGTCTATCCAGCCTGTATGTGCAACTTCCTCAGTTAGTTGAGCGAGTGAGGTCAGTGGCCTCTGCGCAATTTTTGAAGGGATTTAGTAATGGGGTGACTGTTGGGTCTAATTATCCGGGTGATTATCATGGAAGTTGATTTGATTGCTTGTGAGCAGTGCCGCTTCAAACGACTAGCTCGATGATTATGTGTTGTTCTGGTTAACAGTGGATCGAGTCGAAAGCGAGGTGAGGGTCCGACTGTCAGAGGGGATTCTAGTTGTCAGAACTTCAACAAAAATGACAAAGTGTGTGAAAGAATGAAAGATGCATAGGTGATCATACAAACACACACTCACATGACTCGACGATGAACGAACCAAACCATCCAGAGACACATGTTCAACATGACTAAATGATGGTGCAAGTGATAAGTGCAACACTTGTGACTAAGCATTCATTGATCGAGACGATGCAGGCGTGACAGCAAATGTGACTCTGTGTGTAAGTGCGACAAATGCTTTCATAGTGAACACAACAAGCACATACGAAGCGAGGATTCTAAGCATAACCATAACATGGTTCCAAGCATGACTTAGACATTAGCATGCAGAAAGCATAATGCAATGAATAAGCAAGGCAGATGTAAAGACTCACACGAGCTCATGGAGCGAACCCGTGTGTGTGCAGTCATCAAGTGAAAATCTTCAAGGGAGGCTCAAAAATTGGTGCATGCCAAAATTGTGGAGGGTGGTTGTATCCGCTACAACAGGACCCAAAGATCTAAGGGTGCAAACCAGGGCCAAGCACCCGAGTGCTATGGAGCTAATCGGGGATGGATATATCGAAACTCCGTGGTAAAAGAATTTTGAAAGAGTTACGATGCCTAGGGAGCTACGAGGTGAAGAGGCACTTGGTCCCAGGGATTCAGAGGAACTAAGGGAGAAATCATATAACACTAAGAGATAGGTCCCTCGTAGAGTTATAAAGGCCTTAGAACTTGAGTGCTAAGCCATTTTTTATGACACTTGGTTCTATGGAAAAATTGTGATAAGGTGGCCAGGAAAAAAAGAGCTAAAGACATCAGAACTTCATGGTTTCGTAATGTTTATTTTAAGAGTTATGATGGATGAAGGCTCTGATTTTGTAGCACCTAAGTGCTATATCGTTGGTCACAGGAAGTGGTCCTATGGTGGATAAACAAAAAGGGGCTACGCATAAAGGGGGCTAAAGGGATCGAAATTTTGTGTTTTCATAATTTCATTTTAAATAAAGTTACGATGTGTTGCGGCTCTGAAGATATTTTGTAAGTGGTCCTTATTTTGGTTCTCCCTATAAAGAGGGAGGAAAAACTCATTATACGGGCTCCCAATTATGTGATCATAGGTTACTAATTCTGTTTCCAATAGTTTTGAATTATGTTTTCAGAGAGAGGTTCCATGGATTTGATTTTCCTTTTCCAAAGGTTGTAATAGTTCTGCAAATTTTTCCAGTTCAAAACTATGACATGTATTTATTTCTTTAAAATTAATGAAGAATTTTTCTGGTGATTCCAAGCATTGGAATATGTAGTATGTGTTCTTCCTTTGTATGCCACTTCATGTGTGGTTTTCTTCTCCATAAATTGTGTAATTTGTAGCTGTTAGATTCACCCTTAAGTCATTGATTTATCTATGTTATATTGTAGCAAAATGTACCTATGAGATTGTAGACTTATCTATGTTATGTAGTAGCATAATATACCTATGAGATTTCATATTTTCCTATGTTATGATATAGAAGAAAGTACTTGTGAGATGTTGAGTTGAAACCCTTAAAATGCGCTCCATAATTTTTTCACTTCATTTCCTCATCCTTTCATGACTCTACTGGGATTTACTTCTTAGTATTATGGGTCAATCCAGCCATTTGTATTGAGTTCCTTCCTTATATTTTTCTTTCCCATCTTTTTTGAAACAACCTATTAAGATGCATTTACTATGCGTAGGCCACCTGACCTAAACATTTACTCTTGGGAATGATCTATATTATTTATGTGTATGTTTGAATCTACCTCTGGGAAAGGTAATTGAACCAGATTTAAGGCATTTTACATTTATCTCTTGAGCAGCATCGAATTATCTTCACGACACACCAATATGTCCTATGCGCTGACCTCTCCTCAACCCGAGGGTTATCTCTAGGAGTTACAATAGTATGTACATCATAGACCAGGGTAAGTAAGTATTTATGTATTCTTTCTTTATAAATACAAGTTCTTCTCCATCTATCTTTTTTATCTAGGTTTTCTTCCTCTCCGTTTCTTTTTTATCTATATTTTTCTCCTCTCTCATTGTTACCTTAGTTGAATATTGAATGGCTTTGAATTTGTTGGATCTCGTAAACATTACAACTAAGTAGGCCATCCCTTTAATCTATTATTATCTACCCTCTTTGTTGAATTCTGATGAACATGAAAAGAGGTCGAAGCCACTGGACCAAAGAATCACTACTCATTAGATGCACTTGATGACAAAAAATCTTTTATTTTTAGACATCATGGCTTTTAATCGGTGATGGGTAGATATAATCAACCATACTTATTTTATTACCAAAACCCAGTACTTTTCCAAACAAAAATTGTTATGGTTCCCAAAAATGAAAAATAAAAAAACATTAAGAGGAAAAGAGAGATCAGATAAGAGGAATTGGAATGTAGAACAAATATACAGAGTTACATGTACCACTATGTACTAAGTATTGACTTTTAAATTCAGATTCCACTACTTTGTGAACAACCATGTATGATTGTGTGTTGAGTGTTGACTTCTTAATTCAAATTCCACAACTTTGAGAACAACCCTCATGTATTAGATATGACTATGACTAAACTAATGCAAACTTTGAATATGGAAAGAACAATATTCAATCTTTAAATAGACATGACAATAAGACTCTTACATTTTTTTATAGAGATGAATTATTCTTTTGTGATTATTTATTCCAAAAAATGGGGGGCATTTTCTCCAAATTAATCCAAATACCATGAAACAGGACCAAATGAAAACAAGAAACTTATTTTACACCAAATGGAGAGGGAAAAATGGCTATCATAAATACATATTATTGAACATTATGGCGAATGAAAGGTTGTAACTCCTAATTTCAAGGGCTATATTTACTTTTTCCCCTCTCCCTTAAAATAAGGTGGGCTAACCTCCATACCTAATTTTTTTATAAAATAAATTTGGGGGATTTGTAATAATGTACTATGATACATAAAATTCACCCAATAAAAATTTAAGACCCCTTAATTTCATCCAAGGGCGAAAATTTGCCCCTAAAATTTTCTATGAGAGAGAGATAAAGAGAGGGGGAGATGTAGAGAGAGAGAGCAGGGAAAAAGAGAGAGGAGACAGGGAGGGAGAGAGATGGAGTTGGAGGGGGAGAAATAGGGAGGGGAGAACAAACACATAGAGAGATAGAGGTGGAGAGAGAGAGGGAGTGACAAGGGATATATGTAGATATAGTGAGGGAGAGAGCAAAGAAGGAGGGAAGAGAGAGAGAGAGAGAGAGGGAGTGAAGGGGAAGAGATGGAGGGGGAGAGGGGGAGAGAAAGAAGGAGATAGGGAGGAAGATAATGATAGAGTTGGAGAGTAGAGAGAGAGAGAGATATTGATGGGGGCAAAGAGAGAAAGAGATGGGAAGGAAGAAAGAGTAGAGAGGAGAGAGAAAAGAGAGAGAGAGATTGAGATAGAGAGGGAGAGAGGAAGGATGAAAGAACAATGGGGAGAAAGATAAAAAGAGAGAGGGATGGAGAGAGATATGGAGTTTTAGGGGGATATAGTGACATAGTTGGAGGCTGGGGAGAGAGAGAGAGAGAGAATGATGGGGGTGAGAGATAGAGGGAGGTATGAGATAAAGGGAGAGAGAGGAAGTGACAAGGGAGGGAGAGAGGGAGAAGGGGAAGAGAGAGAGAGGGAGAGGAAGAGGGAGGGAGAGAGAGATGGATAGATATAGAGAGAGTGTGTGTATTTTTGGGGGGTGAGATAGAAATATAGAGGAAGAAGGAGATATAGATGGATGGGGGAGAGATAAGAAGAGACATGGAAAGAGAGGGAGGGAGGGAAGTAGATTTAGATAGATATGGAGAGTGAGAGCGTGTGTGTTTGGGGGTGAGATAGAGAGAAAAAAAAGGATAGATGGAGGGAGATATAGATATATATGGCAAGGAGAGAGAGATGGAAGAAAAGAGAGACAGAGAAAGGGAGGGAGAGGCAGAGAGAGAGATAAAGATGGGGGAGAGAGGGAGAGGAGATAGAGAGAGAGAGAGAGGGGAGAGAGGCAATGTTATTTATTGAAATAGATAAATTTATTTCAATGTAGATTTTGATTCCTAATCTTATTTAATTTATTGCACTAGATGTATTGATTTCAATGTAGTTTTTTGTTTCTAATGTTATTTGATTGCTTGCACTAGATGCATTAATTTCAGTGTAGATGTTGATTTTTAATCCTTTTTTATTACTTGCACTAAATGCATTGATTTCAGTGTATATGTTGATTTATAATTATATTTGAATGTTTGCACTAGATGC
The DNA here is from genome assembly GCA_000404065.3 of Pinus taeda. Lineage (NCBI taxonomy): Eukaryota > Viridiplantae > Streptophyta > Pinopsida > Pinales > Pinaceae > Pinus > Pinus taeda. The sequence goes on from APFE030846179.1 coordinate 49,862, forward strand.
ATTGATTTCAATGTAGATGTTGATTTCTGATTTGATGTAACTAGATATATGATTATAATAATTTCAAACTAATAGTTTAATAGAGTGCATTGATTTCACTGTAAGTACAAAAAAATTAATGATGTGCATTTATGTTTTCGTTATAGTAATTCAATCATAAATAAAATACTTTAATTTTTATCTTAAATAAAATGCTCACTTACCTTAAATATTTTCTTGTTGAAATTATGAACTATTTGTAATTGACTACATTCTTATTATTCCCATTTTCCATCATTCAACATTGTTAGTCACTTTTCATTGAAACGAGTTAATAGAAACTAACTATTATTGAAACTGACCTGGGGTGTAACACTCCATAAGTCACAATGATTGACTTTGGAGAAAGGTACTACTAATATTGGAGAGTAAGAGAGACAGGGTACGACATTTACTACAATAGCTCGAGTTAAACATTTCAATGGTCTATTATTTCAGTTGCCTTTTTCGTATGACCCATATGAAAAGATGGAAAAAGTAAGTGTGACAATAAGAACAATAGAAGAAAATACTTTGAGATCCATATTTATAATATTCAAAATAACAGTAGAAGAATAAGTGTGACACATTATTTAGTTCCATATGTCTAACATGTCATATGGATCCATATTTAGATCCATATTATACGTGTCACATGGATCCATATTTTTCATCATTCAAGTTATTAGCAGCCTTTATCATCTCAACAAATTGAGGTAATTGAGAAAATTTTAAATTAAAATGACTAGATTAATATTAGACATATTTAGCATATTTAAAATGATCATAATAATTAGATGTTCAACAAATTTTTCATTATCGCACAAAACTAAAACTAGCCTAGATCCATAACCATGGATTTATCAATCACAAATAGGAGACAAATCTCTCAAGGTGCAAACCTTTCCTAAAATTTTGCGCTCAAAAAAGAGGTTTGTACCTCAAGAGATTTGACCTGGATCGACTCTTGATAGATCTGACATTAAGATGGATCTAGGCTAGTCTAGCAAACAATTGAATCTTACGAGGAACTATCTTTTGAAGAATCATAATATAATGTACCCAATGTGTAAATTATATTCAAAGGTTTAACTTATTTATCAAATAATTGAAACTTCACGATAATAAAAGTAGATTCTAGAGTACAAGAATAAAACACATCTGACATTGACTTCAAACTCCTATCAACTTGTTGATGGTGTTGGAACCACCAACATGTCAGGGGATATCCCCATAAGAAGTCTCAATTAGACCTCAGACCGTTTGGTGTAGGAGTCCTAGAAGTGGGTCGTACGGTATCGCCTTGACCACGATTTCACACAGAGACAAGTAAGATGTCCTTGTTGGTATCAAGGGTGTGACAGTTGTGGAAAGACAAGGAAGGTTCATGAATGGTTCTAACACACGGAGAGTGGGGTGAGTGTGCCCCTTGGAAACTTGTGATAGCACACAACTTAGAAGGGAACACACGAGCGAAGATGCATCACAAAATGGAAAGCAAGTTAGTTAACAATCCAAAGTGATGGTTAAACCAATCATCACATTTCAGTAAGATTCATACATACTTATACAGAATAGTCCATACATGCATGCGTAAGAAAACAAATACATATATCATTTAGAGTAAAAAAGATAGCTGGAATACAATATGACATATGCATGAAACGTGTTGGCTCTATTATATTAAGAAGTGTAAGTTCCAGTCATATAATACATCCATGTGCAACCACTAGTTCCGACAGCGGAACACTACAGTCACAACGACCTGCTCCTCCAAAGAGATATAGTAGCTCTGTGCAATGTATAATCCAAGGCTCATTACAATATTGTCCAAGCTCTCTCTAAGATACTCCTATCAGAAGCTTGGCTGACCAAAAGCCTCTACAATGAGTTATGAGGGACTATTTATAGCAAAGGGTGGGGTGGCCCCTGACATTCCCCTTTGTGATAGTTCATCTACCCTCATGACTCTTCATCTTCTCTATGATTGTTACATCCAACTATCAACACTTGAACTTCTACTTGACAAGACGTTTACATACAATCTGCACATGTACCCATGTGAGACAAAATGGCTTGAGCAAGCCATGCAAGACATCACTAACACTCGGACCGTTGTGGTGAGACCAACTCTTTGACATCCTTGTAATGGTCAATGCTGGTGAACTGATGCCAAGCTTGGTCGTCTGTGATGGTGTATGTCCGCTCAATGGTGACATCTTGTTGAGGCGAACTCTTGCCTCTATTTCATCCGAGTACACTGATATGGCTTCTCCATCCAACTCGTTTGATAGCATGCGCATGGTCTTTCTGGGTGGGACCAGACCGGAAACATGTTGATGCATAGTGTCTCTGCTAATATCCAAGCATGTGTTGGTGGTCATGCGCATCAACTTGTCAAAATACATGCTCAGCTCCAATTGGACTTGCTTCTTGTCTTCGCCTCAGTGAGTGTGCCAAATGGGTGGGATCGCATGCATGTGCACAATGACATGCATGTTGTTGAATTCCCTTAAATGCGATCAACAGCACTGCTCACCTTTTCTGCTCCATGCCAACTACTGGGATGGATCCATAACTTGTATGGGAACAGTTTCATCCGTCTTTGCGTGTTGTGCCCCCTGTTGTACCTGTTCCTGTTGCAACTCATTCTCTTGTCTATATAGTTCATGTTCTTCCTTGAGTTAATGCTTGAACACATGCAACTCCTTCTATGTTTCTTTCTCTTCCTTCATGCAATCTTCATGTCACGTTGTCACTTCATAGCCTCAATCTCCAAACTTTCTTTCGTCATGAGTGGATCTACTTTGAACTTGTAGCTTTTCTCTGCCTCTATGCTATCAACAACCTTCCTCTTGCATTCATCATGTGCAGATGTGTTGCATTCTACTGCTCCTAACCGTGCTACTCATTGTGAAGTCGTTGCCATTGATCTTGATATCCTTGTCCATGAACAAATTGATGTCTTCCTGGATAGGCAAGTTCATAGACACTTGACCGACTGCATCCCCAGTTTCGCTCTTAATAGTTTCTTTGACTCTGCTCTCCTGGAATCCATTGTACTTGTGTTTCTGAGAGACAGATGAACACGTGTGATTGTTGGAGATATAGCAACACTCATGGCAAGCAATCTGTTAGTCGAAAACCAAAACAAACTTGAGGACTGACTTGCGACATACATGTGTGATTGAACGTGAAGGATGCATGGTTTCTGTCGGGAGGTTAGGATACTGATTGCCAAAACTACGCAAGCCATAGTCTGGGTTGTTGGGTGGTTGACTGATTGTTGAAACTACACAATGCACAGTCCAACCTGGCCTGCTGAGGACTAAAACTACACAATTCATAATTTCAGTCAGCAGTGACATGTAACCAACAAACTACATTGCGCAATTTTTGGGGCCAGAAAGACAGTGCCTCCAAGAATTGCGCAATGCAAGCTTGGAGGTTAGTGATGTGCCAGGATTGTGCAATTTCTTGAGGGAAGGCAGAACCTCCACTTCTGGAAATGTGCAGTGCTAGTCAGGCAAGGCATGGTCCTGGCCAAGGCAGCCCAGTTCGGCCGACGGGTAACTGAAAACATGAGAAGTTTGAATGCATGGTGAGATGAGTGCAAACAAGAGTGAATGATCATACATGTAAACAACAATTATAGGGTTCAAAAAATGGGAAAGCATGCATGTGTGTGAAGTGAGTCTCCGCAACGGTGACCGTCCATGCAAAAACAGTGTCATGCATGCGACAACAGTGAGATTCGAACGAAAACTAAAACGATGCTTCCACAAGCTAACATAAATCAAAAGGACATCGAGCGCTTATTGAAATCAAGCAAATATCACTCACACAAAGTGAAACACAAAAAGTGACAGAAACACAACGCAAGACATGAAAGGCAAGCTTACCCCAAACAACTGAGTTGAATGTGCCGAGGACTCCTAGATGCAATGTGGGATGTTAGTGTTGCAAGGTCAATGTGAGGAACGATATCTGCAGTGTCCAATTGATGAGTTTTTATCAAATTGAGGTTGTGACGCGTATGCCACAATTCTAGGAAAAGTGACACTTAGCAGGAGGTTTTGTGAAATAATCCTTGCATATAGCCTCTAGCTGCTAAAAATAGATCCCTGAATGAATGGATGCCTTTGCATGTTGCCTTGGGAGAATCAGTCCATACATGCAAATCAGTTTTTCTCGGTCCTAGAGGGAACCGATCAACCTGAAGGCACATGCATCGATCTGCGAGCCTGGGATGAAAATCTGCGTAGTTTCTCGGTTGAGCAGAGATGGTTGTCCCAAAGGGATTGTGCAATTTTTTGGCTGGCATCTGTCTTGGGTCAGACTAAGCAATTTTCTCAAGGAAGCATGTCTAACAATATTGTGCAAATTTTGAGCCCAGTAGGCTACCTAGCTAGATTTGCGCAATTTCTGCTAGCTGCTGGGTTGGCTATCCTAAAGGGATTGCGCAATTTTTGGGCTAAACAACTGACTGCTGCCCAGAATTGCACAATTTATGGGATGAGCAGTCCTGCTATGTTGGATTACACATTTTTTCTAGTGAAGGTTGACAGGCGGGATTGCGCAATTCTGGAGCCCAGCAAGCTACAAGATATGATTGCATAATTTCTAGAGGGAAGGCTCGTTCCCCTCCAGAATTACGCAATTTCTTGAGGGAGTTGCTTAGCCTACAGCTGGATCAAGTCCGGAGAAACAACTTGTGAGGGGGATGCAACAAGCTATCATGTACAGGCTGACAATCTCCTGGAAAACCACTGAAGCTTGTGTACTTAAGAAGGAAAGACATGCTGCTGAGGAAGGTTGGTAGGGAGGCTCCAAAATGAAGTTATGGAAAAATTGTGGAGGGTGGTCTTCATTAGGTCTCTTTTTCAAATCTCATGGGAAGAGTTGAGGGTGGGAAGCTACATGTGGAGCATAAAGAATTTTCCACCAAATACCCAAGCTCAAAAACAAAACAAATTATGAATTAATAATCACAATATTTTACACAATTTTCCTTGGAAAAATAAAGTATCTTTAAAATAAAAATATTGAAATAACTAATTTTTCATTTTTATACCACCAATTAAGTTTATTTTCCTTTCATGGATAAATTGTTGTGATACTTTATAACATTAAGAAGTGCTTATCTTTGTGAATTTAAAATTTGTATTTTTAGATTCAAATGTTTTCATTTATTTCAATAAATTTTCATTTATTTCAAGTTCAAACATTTTTATCAAAATAGATATATGTACTTTTCATCAAAATGGATAGATATACTCACATATAAATATAATGTAAAAACTTCCACTACAAAAAGGGTAAATGGGGTGGTAGATGTGTGAAGGGACAACACAATTTTTTTTATGAACAATAGTATCTTCATTCACTTGGAGTCTTGGTACACACAATAATCAAGTTGTAGCTTACACATTTTGCAAGGTTTAAAAATAATAATCATTATGGAAACCTTGGTGTATGATAAAAACATCTAAAAAATGTACCAAAGTAATAATGTGTGGAAATTTGATAGAAATTGCAACTGCTCAATAAATTGAACTGAAATCAGGAGACACAAATTCTACTCTACTAATATGCAGAATGAAAATCAAAATTTTGAACAACATGCATATACACGCAACAAGAAAAACTGCAAGTACACAGTGATTTCTATGGCAACCCAACTGGGAAAAACCCCTCAAGCCTCTTTGCATTAATCATTTGAATAGAGAAATTATTACATGCATGCTCCAGCTTTGAGAACCACCTACAAAATAAAATAAAAAATTCTCTTTGTTGAATGAGTACCTCTCGCCAACACTTAGCCAATTTAGCCAATTTCTGCCTCCTTGATCTGAAATTGATCTAAGATAAACAATTAAGGTATTACAGACTCATGTGCATGGATGTGCCTATGATACTTTATGCAATGGTTCGATAAGATTGTGAAATACACAAACACTGAAGTAGTTAGAGAAAACATAATAGGCAAACATATAAAGGCAACAAGTTTAATGAGTTCACCCAACACTCCAGGGCTACGTCTCCTGGTCTAGCCTTCAGTGGTGGCCACTCTATTATGTTTTCAAAGAAAAGTTTTACAACAGTTGGCTAAATCTGAGTCTCACTCAACAAATATAATCAACAATATTGTAGTTGGATCCCCCAAGTCTCTGGAGTACACAGACTCTCCTTACTGAAATTTGACATCTACTGGTCCCAGTGGTATGAGCCCAATCTGAGACTCATACATGACAGGCATGTGCAGAGGAGTTCGCTTGAACCTCTCAAGCCTTCTATGGAGTACACAGACTCTCTGACTCTCTCTGGCTTTGTCTGGCTCGATGCTACCTTCAGGTCAGCTCAGCTTCTTCTCTCTGTTCTCTGCTCTTAGCTTTCTTAACTCGCTTTTCTCGCTACTTGCTTTGTTTATATCAGTTCGTGGCTTTAAATCCAACCTGCTTTTTTACTGTTCATTTCCACTTCCCGGCTATCTGGTTCTCCTGCCCTGTCCATTCGAATTCCTCTATTCTGCATCATCATCACTGTGTAATGCCTCATAGGGAGGTGGCCACATATTTCATAACAAACTGAGTGTCAGTTCTCTTGAAAGTGTTTGAATGGCCATTATTTCTGTTTGCTCCCAGATTGCTCGTGAAACACGAATATTTTCCAACTCATCATCCATGCCAGACTTCAAACCTTATATAACTCGGCCTCTTTACCTCGTTGAATCCGGTCATCCATCGGATCGCATTTCTGTCGTTGATCTGGGGCCTCCAAATCCTACGGTCTCCATCCATATCGGGCAGGTAAGTAGCATTACATTTACCCGTCTGTTGCGAGCGGTTTTCTCTCTCTTCCACCGGACGCATGGCACCCAGTGTGTGGCATCAGGCGGGGCTCGATTGAAACCGCTTACCGTTCAAAGCCCTTCCGATATCTTGCCAGTTTTGTGTGGGACCCCGCCTCTGACAGACTCGGTGTGATATCCGTACGTTTTATAACTTTTCGGGTTTGGGTCACTCGGGGCTTTTCCTTCTTCGAGGGGTTTGCCTGGCGATATGTGATTAGCGACTTGTTGCTAATCGCATATCAAAAACCTCCCCCGTTTCTAAAAAATACCTCATGTTTTGCCAATTCATTATAGCACGCGTTACCATGGGCCAACGGTCTACGCGCTTGAATGATGGTCCTCATTGCTCTGCGCTGCTCACAAATTGCAACTGTTTAGAGGATATTTCTGATAAACTCGATCTTTGTAAGACTTTGAAACTTTGGCATGAATTTTACAAAGTTCATGAAAACTTAGAAAGTGTTTTAGGATCTAATTCCGATCATGGCCTTCCTACTGAAAAATATTTTGGACCACCAAAAGTTGGTTTTTAAGCATCAATCAAGTGAGGGCATAAATTCCCCGCTTGCCCAATTTCTATCCATTTTGCATTGCTTGGTTTTGAACCTTTGATTCCAATCGTAAGGTACTCAACATCCCCCCTGTGCATAGTTCTCACCTTCCTGTCCAAAACTGTATCTTCCTGCAACTCATTGAGATATTCAGGTAATAGATCATCAATAGAAGGCGATTGACTCTGCTCTTCAGGATCTTCAATCAATGAAGGTTCAAATAGTCTCAAGATGTCTACATTAACAACTGAGTAGATGTGCATGTAAGCTGGTAAATCAAGGCGAAAAGCATTCTCACCGATCTTCTCAAGTATCTTGAAAGGTCCATACCTTATTGGCTTCAGCTTCTTACCTTGACCTTGCATTCTGTCTTTGCTGATATATAGCCAAACTTGATCACCAACTTGGAAACTATGCTCAATCTGATGCTTATCATGCCTTGCCTTGTACTTGGCTTGGCTCTTTTCCAGTTGTTCCTGTACTGCCTGGTGAATCTCTTGGATTTGTTCAATGAACTTGGTTGCCTTGTCCACATCACTTTTTCCATCAACTGCTATGTCTTTACCAAAGACAAAATCCAAGGGAGACCTTGGTGTGAAACCAAAACAGGTCTCAAAAGGAGATCTTTGTGTAGAAGAATGTTTAGCTCAGTTGTAAGCATGCTGCACATAACATAAATGTTCATCCCAAAGCTTGGGATGCTTGCTGCAATAGCCTCTGAGCAACTAGATCGCTATCCTGCTGACTACCTCTGTTTGGCCATCTATTTGTGGACGAAAGGTTGTGCTCTTCTTCAGTTTGGTGTCCATTAATTCCCACAAACTCGACCAAAATTTCCCAACAAATTGGGTATCTCGATCAAATACAATGGAAGTGGGTAATCCAAAATGAACCCATACATGCTGAAAGAACAACTTTGCATATTCAATAGTACTCTGTTTTCTACAAGGTATTAAAATATACATTTTTCTAAACCTATCCACAACAATATATAAATAGTCATGACCTTTTCTATATTTAGGCAGTCCCCCAACAAATTCCATGGAAACACTTTCCCAAAGATGAGAAGGAACTGGTAGTGGAGTGTACAAGCCTAGTTTTCTATTGCTGGGCTTGCTTTTATCACACATGGTACACCCTCTTACATATCTAGAAACTGTCTCATTCATTTTTGGCCAATAACAAAATCTTTGCAGTTGTGCAACTGTTTTACTTACACCAAAGTGACCTGATATTAGAGAAGTGTGTTCTTCTCAAATTATATTTACTCTTTCAGTTTGTGGAATGCATAACTTTCCAAAATGATACAAGAGTTGGTCCTTAACATGATAATCCAATTCTTCTACTTGTTTGCCATGACGTAAAGTTGCATATACACCTTTAAAATATATATCCTGAGCATATTGTTCAATGTAGCTTTCATGCAATACTGAATTATGCTTAAGTATAGTAGATGCATTTATGATTGTGTCGGGACAACATATCTGCAACTTTATTGTGTATGCCCTTTTTATATCTGATGACAAGATGAAACTGTTGTAGAAAACCCATCCACCTATAGTGTCTTGATTGCTGCAACTTAGTTTGTGAGTGTAAATATTGAAGTGGTTGATGATCAGTATGTATAATTGTCTCTTTTCCCATTAGATAATGTTTTCACTTTTTCACACTCTATACTAATGCATACAATTCTTTATCATATGTGGGATAATTAACTATTGCAGAATTAAATTTCTCAGAATGATAACGTATGGGTTTACCGTTTTGCATCAACACTACTCCCATGGCATAGTCATTAGCATCTGTTTCAATTTCAAAAGGTCTTTGAAGATTGGACAGTGTTAGTACTGGTGTTGTACTAATCTTTTCTTTTAAGGTGTCAAAGGCTTTCTGCTATTTGCCTCCCCACTGAAACACCTTGTTCAATCCTATTAAAGCATGTAAGGGAGCTACAATCAAGGAAAAGTTAGCAATAAACTTTCTCCAATACTGTGCTGCTCCTAGGAAGCTTCTAACTTATGTAGTAGATTTAGGTTTAGGCCAGTTTACAATGACTGCAACCTTAGAAGGATCTATCTTCAATTCACCACCCCCTACAATATGACCCAAATAATTCAAAGATGTTTTTTCTAAATTCACATTTTGATAGCTTAACACAAAGATTTTCTCTTTTCAAAACATCTAAAGTCTGCTTTACATGCTTCAAATGTTCTTCCCATGTTTTACTAAATATAAGAATGTCATCGAAATATACAATGACAAAATCATCAATAAAAGTCCCGAGTACATCATTCATTACTCTCATGAAAGTAGAAGGAGCATTATTTAAGCCAAAAGGCATAACCAACCACTCATACAATCCCTTCTTTCTTTTTAAAGCAGTCTTCCATGCATCTTGCTCTACAACTCTGACCTGATGATAGCCACTATGCAAGTCCAACTTGGAAAAATAAACAGCTTATTTCAACTAATCTAGTAGATCATCTATGCAAGGAAGGGGATAATGATTTTTTATTGTTATCTTATTCAGTGCTCGGTAATCAATGCACATTCTCCGTGAGCCATATATCTTTCTCACCAAGACAATTGGAGATCCACATGGCAATGTGCTAGGTCTTATGAACCCTTCCTTGAGCAGTTCCTGTACCTGCTTCTTGATTTCTGCATTCTCTAAAGTGGACAACCTGTACATTCTGATGTTAGGCAATGGAGCATCTTGCTGCAAATTAATATTATGTACTATTTCCTTTTGGGGTGGCAGACTTTTAGGTTCTTGAAATAGTATATCATATTCTGAAACAACTTTTCCTGAATCAACTTGTTGTTTAGCGTTACAACCCTCAAATATACTGGTTTTATCAAGTTTCTTTTCCTTTACAACCATCAGTAAAAATTGTTTGCATAAATTTACAATTCTTTTCATCTACCCTGAGTTTATGAGAGTATAATTATTTTTGAGTTTATGAGCTCTTACAATATATTTGATTCCATCTTTAATGAGTTGATACTTGTTCTCAGCTCTATAGAAAATGGCTTTCCTACCATACAAGTAAGGACTTCCTAAAACAATTCCACATATATCCAAAGGAACTCTATCTAACTCAACCTCATCTACAAATGCTGACCTAAAAGACAACTTAAGTTTACATTGCATAGTCACTTGTAGCTTTGCTTTATCACATGACCAACCTAATGGATATGGTTTCTTGTGAGGTGTGGTTAGTAATCCCAACTTCTTTACAATTGCTTCAGAAATTAAATTTACTTGTGAGCCACTATCAAACAAAGTATCAGTCTTTTGATGCTTGGAAACAACTCGAATATGAAAAAGCTCATGTCTTTTCCTCTCATTTTCTTCATTATCAGTAGATTGTGCAAAATTAATAATAGATGCTTCAGAATTTTGACCTTTTATACCTGTGGTTGCGATCGTTGTTTCATCTCCTGAGTCTGACCCCAAATATTTTTGAATAGTTGCAGTAGTCTTCTTCTTTTTTCCATCATAATTCTTGGGTTTCAGGGCCGGATGCAGAATCCAGTAGTGTTCATCATCATGGCCATACTTCTTACAGTGAGTGCATGAAGATTTGGTCTTTTATACAATATTTGTCTTCCTCTATTTCCATTTCTATTTTCTTTTTTCCTTATTCTTGCTTGCAGTGGGTTTTGATGATCCCCCAACTTCTAGGTTCACATTCTTACCTCTAGCCTCTAGATGTGTAGCCTAAACATATACCTTATCTATGCTAGTGGGATTAAACATGAGAATGGTGTGCTTTAAATAGCTATGTAGACCACCTATATACTTCAGCAGAGTTTCAAGTGAGTCTAAAGAAATTCCTAGAATCAAAGCTCTTTTCCTAAATTCTTGGGTGTAGCCTTGTACACTCTACCCTTTTAATTGGCGAAACGTTTGCCAACTCATCATGGCTTGCTGCATATAGGCTAGTGGATAGAATTTCTTTTTATTGCAGAAACAAATTCACTCCAGATAGAAAGAATTTTACCATGCTTCTTCATGTCAGCTTGTGTCCTGCCTTCCCACCATACCAAGGCAGTGCCTCCAAGGCGTAGGCTAGCCAGCTGAATCTTACTTTTGTCTGAGTCGATGCTCTGTACTCTAAAATATACATCAATCTATCTAATCCAATTATCCAGGTTCTTTGCATTCAACTCTCCATCATATATCGTCAAATCAAATTTAACATCTAATTTAATCAAAGATTTATTCTTTTTATTTTTAGGGCTACTAGGAGATGTGGGAAGTTTTTATTCTTTCCCTTTGCCTTTAGAGTAGTCATGGAGGAGAGATTCTTCTCCTCCTTTATCTTGTTTGGAGTTTGTTGAATCTTCTTCTCTACCTTTCTTAAATTCCCTATACATTTCTTCAACCATGGCTCTCATGGTCATGAAACTATCCATGAATTGGGAGTCTAATTCCAAGGAACTTTCTTGCGACATTTTCCTCTTAGGGTAGACTCTTCTGATTTCTGTGTTAGCTCCAACTAACTCTCCTTCTCCTAATTTAAGCTTTGATCTAGTTAGCATTCAACAAAAAAATCCAGCACAAGCTTTTCTAGCCTTAGTAACCTAGAGCTCTGATACCACTTGATCTGAAATTGATCTAAGATAAACAATTAAGGTATTACAGACTCATGTGCATGGATGTGCCTATGTCACTTTATGCAAAAGATCAATAAGATTGTGAATTATACAGACACTGAAGCAGTTAGAGAAAACATAATAGGCAAACATATAAACACAACAAGTTTAATAAAGAGTTCACCCAACACTCCTGGGCTACGTCTCCTGGTCTAGCCTTCAGTGGTGGCCTGTCTATTATGTTTTTAAAGAAAAGTTTTTACAACAGTGAGCTTAATCTGAGTCTCACTCAACAGATATAATCAGCAAGACTGTACTTGGATCCCCCAAGTCTCTGGAGTACACAGACTCTCCTTACTGAAATTTGACCTCTACTGGTCACAGTGGTATGAGCCCAATCTGAGACTCATACATGACAGGCATGTGCAGAGGAGTTCACTTGAACCTCTCAAACCTTCTTTGGAGTACATAGACTCTCTGACTCTCTCTGGCTCTGTCTGGCTCGATGCTGCCTTCAGGTCAACTCGGCTTCTTCTCTTAGCTTTCTTAACTCACTTTTCTCACTGCGTTCTTTGTTTTTGTCAGTTCGTGGCTTTAAAGCCAATCTGCTTTCTGACTATTCATTTCTGCTTCGCGGATTTCTAGTTCTCTTGCCCTTGTTCATTCAAATTCCTCTATTCTGTGTCATCATCACTGTGTAACACGTCACTGGGAGGTGGCCACCTATTTCGTAATGAACTGAGTGTTAGTTCTCTTGGAAATGTTTGAACGACTGTTATTTCTGTTTGCTCCCAGATTGCCTGCAAAACACGAATCTTTGCCAACTCATCATCCATGTCGGACTTCAAACCTTATACAACTCAGCCTATTTACCTCGTTGAATTCGATCATCGAACGGATCACATTTCTGCCCTTGATCCGGGGCCTCCATATCCTACGGTATCCATCCATATCGGGTAGGTAAGTAGCATGACGTTTACCTGTCTGATGTGAGTGGTTTTCTCTCTCTTCCACCAGACGCGTGGCACCCAGTGTGTGGCATCGGGCGGGACTCAATTGAAACCACTTACCGCTCGAAGCCATTTTGATATCCTGTTGGTTTTTGAGTGGGACCCCGCCTCTGATAGAATCAGCGTGATATCCATACATTTTATAACTTTTCAGGTCCGGGTCGCTTGGGCTTTTTCCTTCTTCAAGGGTTTTTCTCGGCGATATGCAATTAGTGACTTGTCGCTAATCACATATCAGAAACCTTCCCCGTTTCTCGAAAAGACCTCCCATTTTGCCAATTCATGACAGCACGCGTTACCATGGGCCAACAGTCTGTGCGCTTGACCGAGGGTCCTCGTTGCTCTGCGCTGCTCACAAATTGCAACTGTTTAGAGGATATTTCTGATAAAATCAATCTTTGTAAGACTTTGAAACTTTGGCATGAATTTTACAGATTTCATGAAAACTTAGAGAGTGTTTTAGGATCCAATTCGGATCACTCCTGCATCCTCCTATTTCTTTTTGCAATTCTGAGCTAATTCGAGCTCCTAGACAATATGGAATTCCTTAGTTCCTTACACAATTCCCAAGGAATTGATCTCTTGACTGCATGCAAAAATTGTACACTCAACTAATATACAATTAATGTTACACTAGCCTTTGTCTCCTCCACTCTAGCTGAGAAATTAAAAATCCATGCATGTTTGGGCTATTTTGGGTTGATTGATTGGTTAACTGATAGATCTTTGAGTTATATTGTTGCCTCACTGCACAACTAACCTTTAATTGACTATTAATTGTTAGATGTCAATCAACTGAGTACAATTGAAAATAAATGAACTAAATTGCTAAAGCTTAGTAATCAATACATGCATGATTGAACTCCAAGCCCACTAACTCAATTTTTTTTATCTAACTGAGTGACAAGAGTCATGTCACGCTAGTTAACTGCCTCCAAGTTGTCCTGCTGATGTGGAAATTAAATTTACTCAATTTGACTAAGGCTAAAGTCAAGTTGAGCCTTTCTTGCTACACTTTCTAACACTCCCTCTTAACAAGAAAGGGATTTTTCACCACCCCTCTCCTGCACCTATGGAATTTGAATTTACCTCTTGACAATGCCTTTGTCAAGATGTCAGCATCTTTCTCCTAAGTTGGCATTTACTACAGCAACATAATTATCCTATGCACACAGTCCTGCAAATAATGATACTAGATATCAATGTGCGTGGACCTATCATGAAATATTGGATTCTCAAAGAGATTAATGCAAATCTTATTATCACAATATATCATTGTTAGATCCATCTCCTGAATGAAAAGACCAACAAGTATTTTCCTCATCCATATGGCCTCACATGTTGCTTGACTTGTATCCACCTCCACTGACCTGAGCACTACAAACCTCTACTTCCTACTATATTAGGAAATAGTTGTGGACCCAACACTGAAGATAACACCTAAAGTACTTTTCCTATCTAATGGAATCCCTATCATCTCTATATCATTGAGTCCTTGGAGCTTCACTCCCTCTGTCCTCCTGTACCATAATCCATACTTGATAGTGCCTCGAGGTACCATAACACATGCTTTGCTACCTTCCAATACAGCTTGGTAGGCCTAACCATAGCTTGATTAAGTTGGTTTACTAATACCACATTTCAGGTCTTATGTTCACAAGATACATCAAAGACCCCATAAGTTTCCTATAAATGGTAGCATCAACCTCTTCACCTGAATTGGCATTCTCTTTCCTCTAGTTTGTAGCTAGAGGTTTGTCCATGGGCTTACAATTATCCATGTGAAATCTCTGAAGTATTTCATAGGAATACTTCCCCTAAGACACAAACAATTCACCATCACCTTGACATACTTCCACCCCAACGAAGTAATGCATTAAGCCCATGTATTTCATCTCAAATTCCCTTGCAATATCCTCTTTGCGAGAGCAGATCAGTTGTTCATCACCTGTCAATATTAAATAATAAACATACAAAACAAGAATAAGCAACTTACCATCTACCACAATGTGATAGACGTTCACATCTACTTCACTTTTGGTGAAGCACAATCCACTAAGATAATTGTTAATATGAGTGTACCACGCTTGGGGCACCTATTTGAGACATACAATGCTCTCCTAAGTTTGCACACATGTGACTCTCAATCATATGTCTCAAATCCTTATGGTTACTCTATGTAAATTTCCTCCTCAACAACACCATTGAGAAAGGTGGTCTTCACATCCATATGGTGGATCTTCCACCCCATCTGCGCAACTAATGCAAGAATTGATATGATGGAGGAATATCTTGCCACTTGAGAAAATGTTTCCTCATAGTCAACTCCCTCCACCTGAGAAAATAATTTACCTACAAATTTGGCCTTCTACTTCTCGATGCTCCCATCAACTGCATGCTACACTTTGTAGATCCATTTGCAACCAACCACTAATTTCCCTTTTAGTCTCAGCACAAGTTTTCATACACTTTATTCATTATGGATTCATATTCTTCCACCATGGCATCAACCCAAACAGGTTGAGAAAATACTTCCTCAAATCAAGAAGTCTTTAATTCAATGAGATTTTTCATGAGAGCCATGTAACCAGTGTACCTATCTGGTGACCTCCTCTTCCTGTGTTGTGATGTAGGATCTCCCACATTATTCCTAGGATCCTGTAATAATCTATCAGCTTCTTTGGTTCTCTTTCTCCCTTCTTTAGATGTTTCTACTTGAGTGGGTGTCTCCACTTGGCCTCCTCTCTGCTCCTCCATTTGTGGCTACTCCACAACTTCCTAAAGCTCATCTTGAGGCTCCTACTTTGTAGCTAGAAGCTCCTTCTCCAGCGGAATACTTAGCTCTCGTTCTAGAGACAATCTTATATCCTTATCCTAATCAAACTTGACATCTCTCCTCACCATTTTAGGTAAATACACTCGGTAATTGTGTGGAGTTTCGGTGTATCCTACAAAAAATCCCAACTCTATTGTAGGCTCAAGTTTCTTCCTCGAAACCTTGGAGACATGAAAATAAACTGAAGCTCCAAAAATTTTGAAATGAGACACATCAGGCTTTCTCCCAGAGAAATATTCCTCCGGTGTGATCGTACCAAGTATTCTATGAGGACTTCGGTTCTACAAGTAAATTGTTGTGTTACATGCTTTTTCCTATAGATACAATGACATCCCATGATCATGTAGCATAGCTCTTGCAGCTCCAAGTATGCTCTTTTTCTTCACCTCAACTACCCCATTTTGTTGTGGGTTATGGGATTTTATCAGTTCTCTTCGAATACCTTCTTTGGCACATAAATACTTGAAGGCGTTCGAAACAAATTCACCTCCATTGTCGCTCCTGAGAGTCTTCACCTTCTCCCAAATCTCCTTCTCAACTAATGCCTTAAATTCTACAAATTTGGAAAACACTTCTTCCTTTTCCCTCATGAAGAAAATCCAACATTTTCTAGAGAAATCATTAATAAAAATTACATAGTACTTATGTTTTGTTGTGGAGGATGTAGAGAAGGGTCCACAAACATCAAAGTGGACTCACTCCAAGATTGCAGTTTCTCTGCTATCTTGGCCATGGAAAGTGGATTTGACATATTTCCCTAACGTGCAACCCTTGTAGACATCATGCTGGTCAAGGGAGCTTATAGGGATACTAATGGTAATTTGTTGCATGATTTTTAAGGAACCATGGTGTAGATGACCTAATCTCTTGTGCCAAAGTTCTCCAACATCTCCACTCTGCACTTTTTTTGCGTTGTTGCTCAATGTAGTGCAATCTCCTACCTCAATTTTGTATAGGTTCTTCACTCGAACTCCAATCTGCTCCACTTTCCCACTAGCTATGTGTCTCAAAAATTCTTTCCCTCTACTGGAAATAAAATCATAGCCTCTATCCTCCAATATTGCTACAAAGATCAGGTTCTTCTTCAACCCAAGTAAAACCATAACATATTTGAGGTGAAGAGGGGAGGCTTTCTCCCTGTCAAAGGTGACCATACCAATTCTTGTAGCATTATACCTCTCGTCATCCCCCAATTCAATATGCTTCTCCTCTAGGCTACTGAAAATTTCTTGAACCCTATCATATGGAACGAGGCACCAGAATCAAGGTACCACACACTCCCCATAACAGTGCTAGCCATGCATGCTATTAGGGTGAAGTCTAATATTTGAAGCATGTTGGTGTCTGAGTGTGAATACCTATTCAACCCCTTTCCACAATTAATTTATCAATCTGGATGCGTACTTTGTTTCAAAGTAACGCGCAAAATATATGCAGGTAGCAATGACACAATTAATCACCAATCTTAGATTCAATGAAAGAGTTAACAAAATAACCACTGTGACAGTAATAAGAGTAAATTACAGAACTATAAAAATCATTCACAAAAATTAATTAAAATATTGTAACAACAATCAAATTAGATCAACACACACGAAATAACAACACATGAAAATAACTCAACACCTGATCAGAAGAGTGGGCCCAACTCTCTGACTAGGGCTGCGATGGATTCATAGCTTATAGAGAGAACAAAAAAATAACTTGCATTCAATTAATTTAAAGAGATTTCTGTTACAATTTCAATCTCTTGCATGGCTAACCCTGATTCACAGCATTGAAACCATTCTTATAAAATACGTAGAGAAAATTGTCTCTCAATATGGCAGCTAATGTAAATCATTATACAATTGTTACAAAAGGTCAACTAGTTTCCGAGAGAAAGACAAGAAAGGTCTGGAATTGGCCTGCAATCCGTTATGTTGTTATAGTGCTTGCTGATATGATGTTGGAAGCTTGGAATCGCTTCTATGTTTTACACCCATAAGCTTTGACCATCGAATCTGAAGAAATGGAAAGATTAGTAACTCAGATAGGAAAAATCTCCATGACTATTACTTCATTAATCAAACATTCCATGAAGGAAATCAAAGAGGGTTTACCTTATCCATTTAAAAAAATTAGTGAGTATAAATGATACAAAGGGGTAAGATAGAGGGTAAAATGTAGGGAAAAAGTATGTAGATTTGACACCCAACATCTCCCCCCAACTAGACTTTCTACATGTCCTCATGCAACTCGTCGTCTCTTCATATCTAGGTTGGACCAACTATGGTCAGCGTGCACCTGAGCAAGGTCATATTCCTTGGCCATATATGTCCCTAGAGGTTTATATCCTTGTCATAAGCACATCCTTCCACCAATCATTACTCACATTGTATGCTGGAGTGTAATGCTCTGCTAGCAGCCAAATGAGGGGAAACTGAAACCTCAACCCCATCCATCGGACCCCACAGGTTTGAATGCATGCAAAAAAATGTTGCACTCTTTCTAATGCTTGTCAAAATTTGGTGCCCCAAAAAGCTCCTAGTTTCTAATAGCTGATGACGACATCATCCACCTTCTTTGGCAATTGTCAAGGGCTTCGTCCTAAAAAGTGACTATCTGTCTAACACAGAGGCCATTACACCATCTCTGTGTTGCTAGCATTCGTTCCTTAGACCTCAATCTGTAGAAAGGTGGAGTGCCTGTTATAAATATTCATTGACTAACCATTTTCCCTCCTTATTATCAGTGGCTTTGTAGCTTGATTTTATTCAAAAGTATCACAAGCCTTCATCCATTTAACCTACTTAATGGTGTAGGAGGTAAAGGCTCTCAGGTGCACATCTCCCATGAACGAAACTGGGTTGAAGCTCCCATCATCCTTCAAGAAATAACTGTGCATGTAGAGATCACACATCAAGTGTTGGCTCACGATATCATGGATTCTTATAATATGCAAGAATTGTATCGAGTCCTCGATCTCATGGTTGATCTCCTTGTAGATGCTTTCCAGGTAGAAGAGAAAGAATTGCTCATGAAGAAACAAAGCATAACTATGGGCAGGAGGCTAACAGGTCATTACCTGTTGTGCTAGGGTAAACATTTGTTCCTTATCTGCCTTCAACACCTGTATCTATCATTCTAAATCCCTTATCTTTCTCTGTTGTTTCTCCTGCCTCTACTTTTCTTTGTCCAACTGATCTATATACTTAGTGACAATCGCAACAGGCTGCTCTCGAACCCTCGTTGTCTCCTTTTTTTCATTCAAGGCATATTTCCATCTTTGAATTTAAGCTACTAAGAAGAATTCTTGGGCCTCAAACAACTATTCTACAGGACCAGTCTGTGTAGCAACATAAGTCATGGGAACATCTAATGTATGTACAGATATCGAGGAGACCTCAACCTTGGGCCATACAGCCTTCCATTTATATTTCTTTACCTTCTTTTGCAGCCTAGATACCTACTTTCTCTGCTTCCAAACCTCCATTTTTAATCGCATGGTCTCTCTAAACTGGAGTTGATACCTCTCCTTTAGAGGTGGTCTCCTTCTCTCACACTATTCTACCCACTCTTGTTTAACAGTAAATTTGTTTCCCATCCTCATAGCTAGTTCAGGAGGTGGTGGATTTCCTTTAGAGGCATCAGCGAGTTCCTTCATCAGGTCTTCCTTACTTGGTTTCATGTCCTTGGGAGCACTTTCTTCCTCAACTTGTCTTAATTTGGGAACATCCATCACCTAGATAGTGCCTTTGTCGATGGCCCCTTTATCCAATCCTGCTGTAAAAATTTCCTTCTCGACTTGTTCTTCAGGAAGCCCCCGTTAGGAATCAGCAAGTAACGAGCCAACAATGGTTGTGCCCTCCTTCAAGCCGACGCACTTCAATATGGGAGGAACAAAAATTTCTTCTGTTGAATCACGGGAGGAACGAACCTTCCTCACTCCTCTTGGAATTGTGCCTTGAAACGGAGAGTGGGGAATGTCCTCCACCTGGTCGATACTGGTCCCACCTGCTACTTCTAATTATTTTTCCTCTTCACCTTCATTCCTCAATTGGGTTGAGCCTTCTTCATGTGGTGCCTCTTGTCTTATGGTTGACAGTGGTTCTTGTGGAACAGTGTCAACCTCAAGATTTGCCTCTTCCACATTTTCCTGCTCTGACTGAGTTGGTGGTGGTTCTTATGTAGCACCCCCACTCATTTCAACATCCACATTTGTTTGGGAAGTGATGTTGGTCCTGGTGTAACAGCATCGCTTTCCATCTCTTTGACCGGAACTTCTTCTCCTTGCACTTCATTAATGAAAGTTGCTTCCTACAAAACAACATCAACTCCATCCATTATCTTCATATCCCCTTTGATAGGTTCCATAGGCGAGGTTTTTTCTTGTGTGACAGCCTCGATTGTATCACTAATCATCTCCTCCACTTCCATTTCTACAATAATATGCTCCATAGACAGGGCTGGTTCTTTTGCGATAGCCTCGACTGCGTCACCAACTCTTTCTTCCACTTCCACTTCCATGTCTGCAATAATAGGCTCCACAATTTCTTCCACTTCCATGTCTGTATTAATAGGTTCCACGATTTCTTCCACTTCCATGTCTGTATTAACAAGTTCCACAATTCCTTCCACTTCCATTTCTGCATTAACAGGTTCCACATTCTTGGCTAGTTCTTGTATGACAGCCTCGACTGTGTCACCAATTGTTTCTTCCACTTCCACTTCCATCTCTTCTAGTTCCTCTTCTTCTTTCTCCATTTCCTCGGGCTCCTCTTCTCCTTCGACTGTACCAACAAGGGAGTCAGTCCTTCCTCTGATCCTTTTGGTTCTTCCTCTCCTCCTGTTGTACCAACAAGAGATGTTGGTTCTTTCTTGGGCTCTTCTTCCTCTCCTACTATACTAGCAGGAGATGTTGGTTCTTGCCCCTCCAATTCTTCTCTAGCCACTATAACAGCTACCACTTCCTCCTTCGTCATCTCAAGGAATTGTACCCAAGGTACTTGCAATTGGGTCAATGCATGCATGACCAGCAGTTGAACCGGTCCATGGTTTGTGCGCACCGCCAGCACTTGGCGTGAGCATTGAGCAAACTTTGCTATAAGTTGAACACTCTTCATCAAGAAGAAAGGCATGTTCAAAGAATGAACTTGTGCCTGTGGAAATCGAAGATGGGCTAGAATTTTGAAGTGGTATTTGAACAAGGTGGTGAACCACCCCTCACAGGCTATATATTTCATAACAAAGCCTACTACCTCACCCCATGGATGCGGTAAGGACTTATGATCATACCGCCTTCCCTTCAAAATGGCGCTTTCTCCATAAAAAACAATTTCGAGAATTTGGGCAGTGGAGCTTTCCTTGAGAACTACTTCTACCCTTGTTGTGTTAACCCACTAACTTCTACAATGGCCTCTTCTGTGATAGGGATTTATAATCCTCTAACCCGCTAGCAATTCTCATCCAAATTCATTGCGAACTCCACCATGATCCCCTCATCGAACCCTTGCAATCTATTAAAATAAACATCCCATCCTGTCTCTACAAAGATCCCCCATACATCTGCATTGTTGTAGACCAGGGTTGTATCCTTGGGTTCATGACGCACATCTAGTCTGCCCATCCTGTAGAAACTGTAATAGCACTTTGGACGTAGCAAACCATTAGGTGGAGTGACAGCGACCAGCTTCTTGCAATAACAGCATGGTAAAAAAAATGAATAAGGTGGGACAATGGTAAAACGATGGGTAATTTCTCAGGAAACGAAGAGAATCATGGTGGATTATGGTGGATGCAGTGAATGGTATGGTAATTATTATGCATTAAATGAGAAGGTACATATTTAAAATCTCGACGCATGCCAATGATTATGAGTAATGATGGAGATCATGGAGCATACCATCGCACAAGGTTTAATGATGGTAATAGTTTTGATCATTAGTGTGGTTTTAATTACGGCGTTGTTTAATTATGATAGCAACCCCTCCCCCCCAACTTATAAATAGCCATCCGCTACATGTCAATGTCTTGTCCATGGAATATTTAATTAAATACGTAAAATTCAATGGATATGTACCTGGCGACCTACCTAATAATTGCAGAGTAACGATGGAGTAATAGCAACCGAGGAGTAACAACATTGGTGGAGTAACAACATCAATGGAGTAACAGCGACCGAGGAGTAACAACATTGGTGGAGTAACATCATCGGTGGAGTAACAACAACTGAGGAGTAACAACATCGGTGGAGTAACATCATTGATGGAGTAACAACACCCAACGAGTAACAACATCCGAGGAGTAACAACACCCAACGAGTAACAACACCACAGTAATAGCATCCGAGGAGTAACAGCATCTGAGGAGTAACATCATCCGAAGAGTAACAACACCCAACGAGTAACATCGTTTGAGGAGTAGCTGCCCCCAACGAGTAACAACATCCGAGGAGTAACAACACCCAACGAGTGAAAACATCTGAGGAGTAACAACACCCAACGAGTAACAGCATCCGAAGATTAACAACACCCAACGAGTAACAACATCCGAGGAGTAACAACACCCAATGAGTAATAGCACCCAACGAGTAACAACATCCAAGGAGTAACAACACCCAATGAGTAACAGCACCTAATACGTAGAAAATTTTTGGGAGTAACAACAAACATTACTTAGAAAATATTTCCAGAAGATTAGTATTAGTGGAGTGATTGTCCCCATTACTCAATAAATTTTTCAACTGCTCAATTATTGCATCTTGATAGTAGCTCCTGCAAAAAGACAAACGAGTAGTAACAACATGATATATATTATATATATATATATATATTATATATATAATATATATATACATATATATATATATATATATATATATTATTTTTTCAATGGTGTAGAGGAGATGTTTGATGAAGGCTTCTCTGGAGGTTGGGCAATGGTAGAGTCTAAGTCGATGTCCATTTACCATCAAAGAAACATGGGAATCATCTATTGTAATCAATCTGACAGTCCCATTGTCAAATACTGCATCAATCTCATATGGTCCTAGGCATCGCGAGCGAAGCTTTCCTTTAAAATCCTTAAAGCAAGAATCATACAGTAATGCTCAATCCCCTCTATGAAACGCCTTATTTTTAATAAATTTATCGTGCCATTTTGCTCTCTGTTGTTGTATGGTAGCAGTTCTCTGCACATCCTTTAAACGAATTTCATCTAGCCCATTTAGTTGTTCCAGCCAGTGTTTCTGGGCTTCTAAAAGATCCAATCCTACTTCCAGAGCTCTTTTGAGCATACTAATTTCAAATTCCACTAGGAACAATGAGGATTTTCCATAAACAAGTTCAAATGGTGAAAATCATGTCACGTTCTTCCATGTTGTTCTATATGCCCAAAGAGCTTCTGTTAGGGTCCCACCCTAACCCCCTTATTTATGAAGTGGGATCATGTCATAATAAAGAGTCAATAAAGCCCATATTAATAATTGTAAGTGGTTAACCCACTATTAATGACGAGACCACAGTTAGTTGCAAATGGGCCTAGTATTAGATAGATGGTATTAATAAAACCCATGGTATTGATCCATGGTATTACATGTATGAGTCATATATAAAGGATAGAGACTCCCTGCGAGGAGCATCATGTCTTATTTTTGAATCGAGCTCTACTCTATTGGACATTGCCCCCTCGAAGAGGCCAATGAACATTACTTTCCGAATAATAAAATATTTGTTGTTGACTCTCACTATTCTATGTTCTGGGTATTTTTCTTCTCATATTCTGTATTTGGGTATCTTTTGCAGGTTAAAAGCATAACAAGTGGTATCAAAGCACTTTCCAGGGCCGGTGGGATCTCCATTTCTTAGCAATTTTTTTTTTGGCTAGAGACGTGTTCCGACGTCTTTAAACCACGAGATCTGTCATTGAGCGCATAAACCTGCGGATTTGGGGAGGCATGCACGCAGGAAATACAAGAGGTGGTCACACTTGTTGGACTCCCTTGTAACCCCTGTGGGTACTCCTTCGAGTAGTAGCGCATTGGACTGTCTTCCACGTACCTTCTGGGTATATCGGAAGCCCCCTAGCTCCTCTGCAACCTAGCCATAGATAAACCAGCGGCCGTCTTGCTACTACAGTACACCGAGAATATCACTCAGAGAGATTACTCGCCCGTACGATAGGGTAGTCGGGTTGTACAACTAAGGGTATGTTTGATCCTCCTTAGTTAGAGCCCTGAAACATTGGGCCGAGGACTACTGTCAGACCCTTATGTATATTGCGATCTGTAGCACCTGACAGTCCTCGAGACCATAGTTCCCTTTTCTATCTTGGGATCACGCATCATCTGCTCGTGAAAAAGGGTGCAGCAGCAACAGGTAGCGATCCGATCTATTAGATCCATCAGATCTGCAGCAGAAATCTGTTCCGCCGCTCAGAGCTATCCGATCCGCCATTTAGATCTCTCAGATCCACCTGATCTGAGTAGTTGTGTGGGGTTCCTATACAGGAGCATGATTTTCACAGGACTTTTGACAACATTGACATTTTGAGGATTCAGCGACTGCAGTATTGCTAAGGAAGGAGTAAAACTCCGTTAGGAGTTTTCAAAAAAAAAAAGAAGTCGGAGATCTACTAGGGCGCTTATTGGTGATCTAGCCCATCAGAATCAGGACGACGAGCTGACAATAGTGTTACCATTCAAGTCTTAGTGAAATTTTTTTGGCGGTACCAAATTTCAAGAGCATCAGGTCGATGCATGGTAGCAACTAGAGCTCAAGCTATGGCCAATGAGAGGATGGACAAACTTGAACAAACCTTGCAATCCATCCAAAATCAACTTGACGATCTAGCAGTATTAATCCTGAGGAAAATTTCGAAGGGCAAGGAGGAAGCCCATGAGGAGGCATATATTGGCAATGAGGGTGAGCCTAGCCATTCCCCTCACCTCTGGGGCACCCAAAAACAACAATCCCGTCCGAGGCCTCCCAAGTTAGATATGCATAAATTTGATGGTTCTCACCCGGTGGCATGGATAGCACAAATGGAGCAGTATTTCAATCTGAATAACGTCCTGGATAATGAGACTCAGCTTATGGTGGGAAGCATGTACTTGGACAATGAAAGGTGGCAATGGTGGGAATGGAATCAACGTTGCAATGCACCTTTTTCAACTTGGGACAAATTCAAAAAATCTCTTACAAACCGGTTTGACCAGGAATCTTCTTTTTTGGGTCGTCTTACTAAGCTCCGACAGACTGGCACAGTGGATGAATATATTACAGCCTTTGAAGCCTTAGCCTTCCACACTAGGGGTCTCTTAGATGTTTTCTACATGAATGTTTTATCAGCGGTCTTAAAGAGGCCATAAAATCCCACGTCCAACTGCACCACCCTCCCACATGGATTGAGGCTTGCAAGGTAGCTCGTAACGTGGAACGTGCGTTAGCAGCCCTGGCCACTCGGGTAAATTTCACCACCAAGGGTCACCCCACACAGGCTCACAGCACGACCCAAACACTTAAGGTTCAAAAGGTGTCACCTGTAGAAATGGCCGAAAGAAGAAAGCAGGGATTATGTTACTACTGTGATGAAAATACTCCCCAGGTCACAAATGCAAGGAGCCCAAATTTTTTCAAATTGATGCCACTGATTACAGCTCATCGGAGGAAGATCCACCACTTGAGGAACCTGAGGCGATAGAAGAGGACAACCAAAAGGACAATGTCCCTGACGAACCAGTTATTTCACTGCATGCTCTGGCAGGGATTTCTTCACCTCAAACTCACAAAATCAGAGGTTTTATTAAACATCGCCCAGTAGTAGTCCTGATTGATAGTGGAAGTACACATAATTTCATCCATCAAAAAGTCGCGGAAGTAGTGCATTGTTTTGTATGAGCAGTTTCTAACTTCTAAGTCCAAATTGCGGATGGGGGCACAATGAAATGTGAAGGCCGTTGTGAAAATGTCAAACTTCAAATGCGGGATTATCAGTTGAAGACTCACATGTTTGCAATACACATGGGTGGGTGCGACATTGTCCTCGGGGTTGAATGGCTTCGCACTCTTGGGCCAATCACAATGGATTTCCAGGAGTTATATATGAGTTTTAAGCAGAACAACTCCACACATACCCTCCGTGGACTCCAGGCGAGAGCCCCCTCTATCATCAGCTCGCATAGGATGGAAAAATTGCTAAAAAGGGGCTGTTACACAGTAAAATGTCATTGTCACTTTGTCAGTCTCCCTACTGTGTCACAAAATCACATTCACCTTGCTTATGCTCTCTGAAATGGCCAAAAAACCCTCTTTGCCTAAGTTTATTGCATCATCGCATCTTTTTCTAAAATAACCACGCTGACTGGCGGAGGATAATGTAACCGCTGCGCTGCCAGCGCGGAAGCACACGTGTTTTCCGCGCTGGTCAAATTTCACAAACAGCGTGCCCTCCGCTTGTATCACTGTGCGCTGACCAGACCTCTTCTATAGTTGATTTGCGATGCCAGCGCGCCAGCTCAGTTTTGCACCCGCGCTGATCCTATTTAGGCGAGTTTGTTCTAATAGCCAGCCTTCCAGATGACTCCAGACTTGGTTGTTAGCATTGTTGAGGTCACCATCCTTTCTCTGGCATGTCTGTTCGACTGATCATCCACTTATCTTGGGGGAAAGCTCATCCTTTACCTATTCATGGAGACTCCCTCTCCTTTATAAGCCTCCTCCATGGCCCATGAGCAGCTAGTTTGGAACATATAGACTTTGATTGAGGAATTCTTAGTGCATTTTAGTGCTGCTCTTTGTAGGCATTTGGTGTGTTGTGTGAGGATTGATTTGAGCTTGAGGAAGGTCATGAGCTTGTTGCCTTGTATGTGAGAGAGATACCTCTTTGACTTGGGAGATTTGCTTCAAAGGTGAATGCTTGGAAGATATGCTGGCTGGACCCTCTAGAGAAGGACTCAGCGTCAGGACTTTGGTTGTACCTTACTCTATTTTCTGATTAATAAAGATAGATGACTACTCTTATGGTTCCATTTCCATTTGTCTTATGAATGATTAATGTGAATTGTATCCTTCCTGACTGATACATAGTTGTTTTTAGTAGATTTTATGCTTGTGTTTGTTCTCTCTTTGCTTGTGCAGGTGTCCATCCACGAGGATAGTGGAGGACTGTGATCGGCTGGAGCAAAGGAGCGAGAGGATCATCTCTTCGTCAAACATAGCATTGGAATCCAAGTAGGTTTCCTTTACCCACTTGTTAATTACAACTAGGAACCTGCAGTGTAGCATTGTTTAATTGTTGCTAGACCCCCTTTGGGCTAGTAGGGATCACCTCTATCCGTAGAGGGGATTTACCTCTCCAACAATTTGGTGACTCCGCTGGGGAGCTTGCTTGTCTCTTTGTAGTTCATCCTTGTTTTTGATTTGATTATTGCTTCTTTGTCAAAGTTTGGGGATTGATTTGTTGTTGATTTATTTCTTGGTTCATCCTAGGAACTACTTTAATTGTCTTGAAAGCTTGTTGCCTTGGTTTGGGGATTTTTGGTTCGTTTTTATTTGTTTTTTAGCCTCAGCGCGTTTTATTTTAGAACAGGTGCGCTGACATCGCACAGTGTCTTCTTTGTCTTTCCTGTCATCGCGTTTATACATTTAACAGTCGCGCTGACCCTGTTTTTGGGCCAGCGCCCTTTATCCGTGTCCTTCCGCGCTGACAGCGCAAAGTTGCTACAGACCTTTTCTTTTCATCGCTTTGTTGCTGAGCGGTCACCCGCGCTGATCCTGTAAAACTCTTTTTTGTCCCAATTGGCTTCCTGAACCTCTTGGTTTGGCTGTCCCCTGCTTTTTCCCACTTGGCTTTTGACTTGTTTGTTTTGTTCAAGCTGTCACATGCTTGCTGGCGAAGCCTTGCTCCACGAGGGTTCATTTGTTGCTTGTTTTCAGTTTTTGCAAAGCCTTCATTTTGCTTTCATTGCTTGGTTTGCATTCTGCCTTGACTTTTGCGATTACTGAAGTGTGTCGAATCTTCGCTTGTCTGGTTTTGGACTCTCATCCTTCGGGTGTTCGCTTTTCTCCATTGATTTCACACTCAAACCCTAGGGCATCTAGTGGCCGTGTGTGTCTAGCCTCCCGTTCGGGATCTTATGTTCTTGGTTGACCAGCCAACTTCGTTTTTGTTTTCACATTTGTTTGGTGATTGTCGAAAGTGTTTGATAGTGTTCCAAGTGATTTTCTTTCCTCCTTTGGATTCCTCGGTGTCTTGTTGAGCTTAGATCACATAGCTCATAAACCTTTGTTTTTCTTTGATTTGGGAAACTGGTTTTTTAGTGACTTGGGAATTGTCTTGTGTGTGCATTGGGTGATTTTAGTTCTTTCACTTAATGTTGCTATCTCTCTAGTTCATTTTAAAAGCACTTTTATGTCATTGAAAAGTAAAGCAAACTAGTGTCTTTTGCATCAATAGTTGAAAGGGAAAGAACATTTCGTTGTTTGTGCTTTCAAAAGAAAAGTTTCATTTCCTTGCTGTTAGTTGCATTAGGTTGTGTGATTGCTTGAATTCGTTTTGTTTGTTTGAAATATTCTTAACCTTCTTATAGTTAGAATTCATCGAACAAAATGATGATCTTTGGCATATAGTTGCATTTAGGTGTTTTTGAGAGATCATACGGTAAGACCTGAAACTAAAACCTAATCCAAGATCAACCGTAAAATAAACCAAATTTATCTAAAAACGCATTGGAACTTAACGTGAATATCTAGAGGTCTAGGCTAGAGACGTGTTCCGGCATCTTTAAACCTAGTAGCTTAACGTTGAGTGGTTGGGTGATTCCTCCACGGTGAAACGATAAGTGCTAGTACGGATTGGGCTCCCAC